>ML353422.1:0-11436 GCA_005239505.1 Nicotiana paniculata | reverse complement strand
TAGGAAGGGTTGAGGGCATGGAGTCCCTTCCTCATGTTGGTCTGCAACCACAATCTCGAAAGCCTGGTAGACTATGTGCTCGCTGCCCTCTCTTGCTTCCAGGCATGGGGCTAACGGGTCCCTATAAATGGATTGCTCGTCTTCCCCATGGACCACGATTTCCTGGTCCTCATATTCGAACTTAACCATTTGGTGGAGAGTGGACGGCACTGCCCCTGCCGCATGGATCCAAGGCCTTCCCAAGAGATAATTGTAGGAAGTATCCATATCCATGACCTGGAATGTTACTTCGAAGTCTACAGGGCCGATTGTCAAAACCAGATCAATCTCCCCGATCGTGTCCCTTTTGATACCATCGAATGCACGGACACACACATTGTTGGGCCTGATTCTTTCAGTCCCGATCTCCATTCTTTGTAAGGTTGATAGAGGGAAAATGTCAACCCCGCCATCCATCATAACTCTCTTCACGTAGTAACCCTCACGTTTAACAGTTATGTGGAGAGATTTTTTGTGGGTGGCCCCCTCCGGGGGAAAATCATTCTTGCTGAACGAGATCCAGTTGACCTCAAAAAATCGTTCTACCATCCTCTCCATTTGTTCAACCGTGGTGTTGGCCAGAACGTATGCTTCGTTGAGGGTTTTGATCAGGATCTTCTGATGCTCGCTCAAATTCACTAACAAGGACAGAAGCGAAACTTGGGCGGGGGATTTCCTGAGTTCTTCGATTATGGCATATTCAGAGGTTCTCATATTCTTAAAGAATTCCTCTGCTTCTCTGGCACTGATTGGCCTTTTGGGTGGAAAACGTTTCATCTTGCTTTTGCTTAGCTTTTCCGGGTCGAGGTATTTCTCTAAAGAGTTTACATCGCCTGTTTCCCCAATAATCTCTTTCCCTTTGTATGTCACCACTGTTCCGCGGTAATCCCATGGGACGGCAGTAGTATCCTTTATGGGAGTTTGCAACTCGCGGCTAATAACCACGGGCTCATTCAGCCTGGGTGAAACTATTGGCCCCCCCGTCGCATATGTCCGCTTTGGGATATATATTTTTGAGTCATTCATTATTGCCCTGTTTAATTGTAACCTTCTGGGAGGGCTCAAAACACTCTGCTCTTTCCTGTGTGCTTTGGGGATGTAAAGGACATCATCTTTTGAGGGTATCTTGTTTGTCCCAGTCTCAGTCTGTTCTGTGACCTGGGGGACGGGGTTGCTCTTTCTCATCTCCTTAGCTTCATTGGGTGCTGTCTTGGGTTTTCTTTCTACATCTGCTATGGCGATGATGGATTTTAGAGCCGGATCGAAATCCCGGTCCTCGTAAATTATGCCAATGACGGGCCCATGATTGTGGGCGGGCAGTGGATTATTTGTTACATTGAGAGCTTCTTCGTCCCTTAGAACCACTTTCTTTTGTTCTATAAGATTTTCCACGGCTCTTTTGAGATTCCAACAGTCCTCCGTGTCGTTCCCTTCTGCTCCGGAATGATAATCACAACTGGTACCCCGTCTAAATTATGGTGATTGGGGATTCTGCCCGTTTGGACGTATGGGTTGCAGGAGCCCCATTTGCACCAACTTTGGGAAGAGATTGGAATACGGTTCTCCGATGGGAGTGAAATTAAATATCCTTGGTGGCTCTCTGGGGTAGGCATTGTATGGGTAGCTGTTTTGAGGCGTGCGTTGATTATATGGAGGTGGGGGACGATGGTTGTTTTTCGGGGGTGGAGTTCTATTCTGATTGTATTGTTGTGGCGGCCTGGGATGTGGTTGAGCATTCATTACCGCATAGGTAAAAGGGGGCAAAGCATAAGCTATATCTTGGTGAGGGTAATAATGCTGGGATGCTTTAGGAAATGGGCGCGGGTACTGTCGAGGTTTCCTGACATCGGAAACCATCATGGCCCCTTCTTCTTTCTTTTTCCTGTTGGCTGCAACCCCGGACCCGCTTTGGATAGCCTGAGAGGTCGCTCTTATGGAGGATTGGCTCAGGATACAACCTTTTTTAAAACCGTTCTCCACCATTTCTCCAATTTTAATTGCTTCCGCGAATAATTTGCCTATGGCGGACATCATATTCTGGAAGTAATCATCTTCTTGCGCTTGTAGAAAAACGCTCACCATTTCAACCTCATCCATCGGAGGTTTAACCCTGGATGCTTGCTCACGCCATTTGATGGCGTACTCCCTGAAACTCTCTGAGGGTTGCTTTTTTATATTGGATAGTGCGTTTCTATCGGGAGCGATGTCCACATTGTATTGGAATTGTCGGACAAAGTCCCGGGATAAGTCATCCCACATGTGCCAACGGGATATATCCTAGTCCATGTACCATTCTGATGCAAATCCCGTCAAACTCTCCCCAAAATACGCCATGATNGTATATTTTTTAGGCTCTGTTCAATACTCCTCATTTTCCGGGTTATTTCTTCATTTTCGAAGCTTTTCTTATCCTGTCCCAAAGTGAACTCGGGCTGAGTTTGTTGGAGATATGCATTGGGAGCAGCATGAGCAGTATCCTGATGGACAGATGGTGTTTGGAATGTGAATCCTGGTGGCTCGAAACTTGGTCCGGAGATAGTTGGTGGGGCTGTGTCATAGATGGGTGGTGCGGTAAAAATGTTGGAAGATGGACCAGAAAACAAAGCCTGGGGGCGAACCTCAGAAGGCCTTCCGAAAAAATGCGCCGACATGCTTGGATATCCAAATGGCGTGGACGGGTAGCTTATGGGGATGTTGGACGTCCCTCCTTCCCTGGGGATTATCTCTGGGAATCCTGGGATAGTACTAGGTGGTTCCTTACCATTGGACCATGCGTCCCACATTTCTATCATGCGGCAACGCAGAGCCCTGTTTTCTTCTGCTGTTGCAGACTCCGATGTTGGGATGGAGGGGTTTAGGTCTTCCATGGTGGAGTTGACGATTGGCAGGTGACTTTCAGATGTCATTTCTATGCTTCCCTTCGATCTAGTGAAGTAAGGATGGGAAGCCAGGTTACCGCAAAACCAACCACCTTAAAATACCTTTAAGATTGAACCAAAAAACATTAGTTCTTTAAAACATAGACAAATTGCCCGTACGGGGTATGCAGTGCACCTGATGTTTTTCTATATGTCTTCGCCACAGTCGTGTACTTCATCCTGTCCTTATCTCTTGGTTTGTTTTTCTTTCGGTTATTATTTTTTCCTTTCCCTTGTTATCGCGTCTGCTATTTACTTTTTGGTTTCTTTTCTTATGCTTATGATCGAATCCTATGTGGATTGCCTACGTATCACGGCGCCGCGTGAATCAGACCATCGCGTAGTTCATGTTAGCAAAACCCAATAAAAAGGCATATATCATTTTCTAAAGGCTTTATTCCTAGAAAAAATTCCATTCATTAAATAAACACTTTTGATTACAGAAAGTCAAACAGCCCAGAGCTTGCAAAATAGACTTGGCACACATTTTCGAAAAATATAAAGACTATTGTGGACTCAACATATGATTATGTCTGGATGAAGTACAGACTCGAAAATATCAAGAATACATTAGTGCTTCCGTTGCCCCAGGGGTTGGTGGGGCATCATTCCGCCTTGCCACAGGCCTGCGTGCTATGTCTTGTGGGAGGCGGTAAAGGTCGTCCATTATTTTATGGACAAAGATCATAATGGCTGAGAAGAAAGTGGTCCGAGTCATATCTTCGCATTCTTGACATTTGGTGACGATGTAGTCAGCTATCTCTTGGACCCTTCGCCTGATAATACCTTTCTCTTGAAGTAGGCTCCCGCTTTGTTGGGAACTTGCTTCTAAAGTTTGGGCATCCTTGTGACTCTGTTCTTGCCATTGTTGCAACTCTTTTTCTAACTGGGCCATCATGGCATAGCACTGTTCCCTCTCTGTTTTAAATCTTTTTGCCTGTTTGGCCCTCTCGTTCTCGACGGTGACCAATTTTTCTTTCAAGCCCACGACTTCCTGGTCATATTTCCTTTTTAGTTTCTGAACAAATCCTGTTCTTTCTTCTGCACTCCTCGTTAGTGTTGCCCGAACTTCGGCCAGTTCTTCTTCGGCTTTGTCTAACTCATTCCCATAGCTACATACTTTATGCCTCAAGCTGTTGATAAGCCTTTCATCGGTCCTGCTTCTCTCTGGGTTCTCAGCAGCTGTTTTCAGTTCCTGTATCTGGGCCCGGAGGGCTTCATTTTCTTGGGCTAATCTATTTTTCTCTCCTTCGATTGAGGCACTTTCTAGAGTGTTTTTGAACATGATTTCCCTGACCTGGGCCTCCAATTTGCTTATGGTGGATCGGTAGCTGTTCTCTTTTTCTAACCAAGCCCAATGCTCTTGAGTTTGCTCGGTGAATTATTGTACATGGGGTTTCTTTGCGGGTCGTTCTTGCTCTCGATGTTACCTGCCTCTTACACCGTACCAAGAGGTGTAGGCGGGTTCCACTTCCTGTTTTGATAAGTCTCTCACTCGAGTTTGAGGTTCTAAAAACCTGCACTCATTCCAAATTTGACGGCCCCTACTTTCAAGAAATGCATCTCTTGGGCATAATTCAATGGCTTGTTGGCTTAAATCCTCGTCATGGGGAACACCCTGCTGCCTCCCCAACTGGCGTAAGACCCGGTGCGGGGCATATGGCTGAATGCTTCGCAGGCCCATTAATAGGAGATAGCAAACCTCAGCAGACATATTGATAACCTCGTCGAGAGGGAGCCATCCGAACGTCCACTCGATTTGGTTGGCGGTTAGTGAGCTCAAGTGTGAGTGCCAGGCTTCTGTTCCTTCAAGGAATTGGTGGCCTTTTACCCGAGTGCTATGTTCCTCAATGTAGTTTAAACTGGTTAAACCGTAGTTCATGTAGCCCGAGCGGTGGCAGAGGTGTTCAATCAGCCAGATTTGTAGGAGTAGGTTGCACCCCTCGAAGAATTTTCCCCCAGATTGGCAAACTGTCAGAGCACGGTAAATCTCGGCTAAGACCATCGGTATCAGTGTGCCATTGGACTTTTTCATCATGAAGTCTGCCATTCCCACAAGTCCGATGTCTATGCATCCGTCGCTTCTTGGGCATATCAAGGTGCCCAAGAATGCTACCACAAAAGCTAGCCCCCGGCGGGCTTCCCATTTAGCCTGATCTTTGTGAGTTAGACCAGTGTTGTTAGACTCATAACCCTGGGGATCTCCATAACGTCTGTAAAGAAAGTAGAAAGTGCATAAGCCTTCAGACAAATGTGGATCTTGGACGTCCCGGCTAATGTTCAACAGATCCAAAAACTTGTGGGGAGTCACCACCCTGGGTGCCACTGGGTACCGACTTCTGAGATTGTCATTGAGACCAGCATACCCCGCTATTTCCTCCAGCGTGGGTGTTAATTCAAAGTCCGAAAAGTGGAATACATTGTGGGCGGGATCCCAGAACGGTATTAGAGCTTCGACGATGTCCAACCTCGGCTTGATCTTTAAAAGGCCAGTAAGTCCCCCTAAAGCTTTTATAACGGACTTTCTACTAGTCTCCCCCAAGTTGCTCCACCACATATTGAGTCCCAAAGGGATTTCCTCGACTGCTTTGAAGGGGATGTTTTCAACTGTATTCATCCTGCACATTCGTTTTTTTAATTAAGACCACAGAAAATTTTTCGAAATGTGTCATATTCGCAAAGGGTTTTGTTAATAAAGAAAATGGACCACCTTTGCGAACACGTCCATTTAAGGCTATGTTCGTGAATCGGTTCGAAATTTAAAGACAAGACATAGGTGGCCATTCTTGCAAAATGGCCCTCCGGCGCCCCACTTGGGCGATCAGGCTATAATGGCGTCACCTAATTTTATTTAAGGCTATGTCTGTTTGATTTTGAAAAATGGAGTTGGACCCGATGAGGGTTGCCTACGTATCTCATGCTAGTCAGAATCAAATAAAGCGTAGTTCGGGAAAAATCTTGATTAACTAAAAATATGTACCCACTCATTTTGTTTTGTATATTTTATTTCTTGGAGATTTTGGTAGAGTTTCGGGATAAATACGAGGATTTTTCAAAATAGGGTAAATTCTCTACCTCACTCTTTGTTTTTTCTGTTCATTTTTTGGTTTAGCCGGTCGGTACACAAGCTATGACAAATAAATGCATATGTAGCAAATAAGATGCACCAGGGTAGTCTTTTATTTCGGGTATACCTGTCCTAGACGGACCCAACCCCTGTGTTGAGCCCCCTAAGTCAAATGAACATGATTCAAATAAGCGTTCCTATTAGGGATCCGACATGAGGTTTTGTTATTCTAGGTTTAAACCTGGGTTCTTTGTTCTAGACCAGGCTTACCCGAGCGGACAGCTCGAGCCGAGGTCGGGGCAGCGTACCGGGAATACAGAAGCTTCACCGGCTTTGCAACTTGTCCGTACCTCGTTCTAAAATTTCGATATGACTCTAACAGAAAAGAAGTCACACGAAGTGCACACTTCCCATATGATTTAGAAGACTCAAAGAGAAGAGGGTTTCGGAACAATTTATATACAGTTCAGATAATATCGAAGCGGTAAAAGAAGCATTTAGCACATTAGGTTCAAATATGTAAAATCAGATAATAATTCCAAATATAACAGTTATTCTAAGCTCGAATTCTGAACCCTGAACCAGAGATTCTGGGTTCGATTCCCTAGCAGAGTCGCTAGAGCTGTCACACCTCCTTTTTCTACTACCTTCCGGATTGATGAAGGGTAATAAGGGAGCTTTTCCACTTTAAGTGACATTATTCGAATTTGGGATTTATTTTAGTTTTCATAGTCGCCACCCGGATTTTCGACGAAGCTCCGGGACACCGTTTTGTTTTAGAATCCCAAACGGAGGAAATTTTGACTCTGTTTTGATTTGTCTGCGACCAGAAATCCGAATAAGGAATTTTGTTAACCCGGGAGAAGGTGTTAGGCACTCCCGAATTCCTTGGTTCTAGCACGGTCGCTTAACTATTAATATTTGGCCTACATTGTCCGATTATTCATATATTTTAGCCTATTGTGCATTTAGCCGTTTTAATTTTTCAACCTCTTTTAATATTTATGAATTTATCTTGAAACAAGTCACGATGGAGTGCACTTGTTTGTCTTTTGGACACATTATAACTATGCCACATGAAATGAACCCGTAATTACAACATGTGATTTGAAGTTGAAGACGGGGACATGAGTTGTCGCACCCGAGTGTAGATTAAGTAGTCAGGACTATGATCGTGACGGTTTTATAATGCCTATTTGAAGCGATGTTTGAGTATTCTTTATGTTTTCTATTTGAAGGAGAATTTTAGTTTTAAGATCAATTAGGGCGTTTATGGATTTATCTTAGACAAGTCACGATGGCGTGCACTTGTTGTTTTTTATCACACGACAAACACGTCACATGAAATGCACCTGTGCTTGCTATGCACATTTTATTGATGTTCGGAGTTGAGGGTCGGGGGCATTAGTTGCCACTCCCGAGTGTAGGTTATGGTAGCTTTGGTATAATATTTGATTTTTTATCAAGTTTCAAGCAAAAGGTCGTGTTCTTCCTAAAAGACTGCCTAAATGATGTTCACTAAAGACGACATATTTCAGGATATGGCCATATTTTAACCCCAGTTTGTTTCAACTCTTTTGGCCAATCCTAATTGTGTCTAGTTTACAAAAGAAAAAAAAGGATAGGAAACTACGCATCTATAACGAAAGTCATGCCATCATATGGAGAGAGTTCAAATATTAATTTGCAAATCATTTATTTAAACAGTCAAATGAGCATATATAAATATGGAGCGGTCTTTAATGGATTCCTAAACGAATTAAATTTATGCTATTTAATTTCATATCTACTGAACTTTATTTGACGGTTTTGCACACGTTACAGTATTTGCAAACTTAGAATATTCCAGAACATATAAGGCGAATGGAAGAAGCAGATTTCTATTTACATTTTTTCTTGAGAATTACTGGATATAAGGTGTTTATAAGATTCATAAGAGCGCCTTTTGAACCATAAACTTTATACTATTCACCAGACAGTTTGAAAGCTAAGATTTTTTCCTTTTTTGTTATCTTTTGTAAAATCGCCGGAATTTTTGTGAAGAAAAGCAAGCATTTTTTCAAATCTGGAGCTCTCAAGATGAACTCTTTTAATCACACATTTATATTGAGGTTTTACAAAAAAAAAGGGAAGGGGTTTTTGACCATAAACAGATAATAACAGTAATTATCAAAAGGAAAAGCTGACTTAGCTTTACGAAATAGAAAAGACATAAACCAAATGTAATTTTAGTTCAGTCCGTTCTTTACAGTTGATGCATAAGAAAACTAATTTATTACATCTTTGTTTTCTACTGTACATTCCCAATAGTAAATGTAAATATAACTCAAAAGAATGGTGTAGATTCATTGCTGCTTTTCTGTGAGCTGATAATCCATATTCTTCTTGCTATTTTTTCTTAGCAACCAGACGACTGACTTGATAGACATATTCCTTAGGCATTTCTTAAGACATGATTCTGACCATTTATTAGGTTCAGATTCATGTCCTAATACCTTTGTAACGATAATCTAATTACTCTACAACTGTTTATGCATTATTAATGGGTGAATCTGACCATGAATGGGTTAGACTTTTTCATCTCATAATGCCACATTAAACTATGTTTAGATCTCTATAGATACTTGCTATCTGAGTCCCTTTACTGATCATAAGGACACAAATAAAAGCATTTTAACTACAAGTCCAAAATTGCTGCTAGGACAGTAATACCAATAGGTTTCTTAAGCATTTGTAGGATGAGTCGTACCATAAAGGGGTTTGACCTAACTTTGATGATGTTCTTGCATCATTTTGACAGAATAGGTTCTTGCCTGTTACGGACTGAATCTGACCATAGAAAGGGGTCAGATTCAACTCCATAAAGGTCCTATTCATCTCATAATTGTTCTGTGATTTTTGATTCTTTGGGCATTCTGGAGAAGGTGAATCTGACCATTTGAAGGGTTCAGATTCCCTACTCTCAAGCCACTGTTGCAGTTTTGTACCCTTAAGGGGTGACAAACTACTGTTTAAGCACCTAAAATGGGGTGAATTTGACCATTATAGAGGGTCAAATTCATCTACGCTAGTGCTGTTTCATAACAATATTTAGATATTTAAACCTAAACCAGACCAGAATTTAAGAATATTTATAGGATGAACTTAACCATTAGAGGTTAAGTTCATTATCCTTTGATGTTATTTTCCAACCCAAACATTGATTGCACAGTCATATAACAGACAGTTCTAAAACAGACTTATTTAAAATTCAGACATTTAGAAAAAAACTGAAACAAAACATAATGTGTTACTCCCCATACATGCATATAAGTGTATATAGAAACAGGTCTAAACAGATAGAAGTACAGATTCATAGAGGAAGGACAAACATATTTCACATTTTTTGATGTTTATAAGAAAACTCAGTTTTACATACCTTTAGAGTAAGACAACAACAGAAAAACTTGACCAAATAAAGGTCAAGCAATGGGAGTCAGCAGAAAAGAAGAAAAAGCCCAGCAGCAACAAATAGCAAACCCACAGTAGAGAAAACCCAAAGAAAGATGATTTTTTGAATACCCAAATGATTGAATAAGAACAGAAACCAAAACCAAGTCGTCTAGGATAAAAGATCACAGCTACAAGACAACCTAAGCTCAGGTTGTTTCCCACTCCTACTGTAAATCCTTTTTGCTTCTGTTTTCCAAGTTTTTAGTAGTCAAAGTTGTATTTTTCAGTCCAAAGGATTCAGAGAAGAGTCTAAATAAATCTCCCCTCTTTGTNAAAATATCTGATTTCTTGATATTTCCTTATTCTAGAAGGTTCTTGGGTTGTTACACCCAAGAATCCTCAATTAAAATCGTATACTAACCCTTAGGGCATCCTAGAATTACTCTTTAGTAATTAGGGAATAATGTTAAGTTAGTAGGTTGATTAACTTAATATTTCAAATTAGTACTAGTGCTAATGAAATTGGTTAAGTTTTTTACTAGAAGTTGCAATTACTTAAGGGCGAGACTGAGTGAATCATTTGTTCTTAAACTTAAGTAATTGAATAATTAATCATAACCAGTTATCTAGGACTTAGATCGACTATGTTGTTAGATGATTTTTTAAAATTAGGTCTACTAGTTAAGTGTGACTACTTTCTTATTGCCCAAATTAATTTAACTCAAATTGACTGCCATTTGAATTAAAATCATTAGTTAATTGAACTAATTGGTTTGAACAATTTCATTAGGTGTAATTGGCTTATCTATTAACTCTTAGTCAATTGAGTGACTAATTCTATAAAACTAAACTTTTAACCTATTTTGATCATTCTAGGATCTTAGTTTGATTAAAGAAAGTTAGTTTGGTTAATAATTAGGTAATAAGTAACTCTATTCTAATTTAATTAATTAGTTGCTAAACTTTGTTGCTTTATCAAGGGTGGATTAATTTCAGATTAATCAATTACTTTTAAAACTTCTTAGACTTAGGTCAATTATACTATTATTTAGTTCAAATGTATACCTAATTAATCGTGTATAATCGTCTAATTAAATTGTTATTTAATCGATTAATCTGGATGGATGGTTAACCCTAATTGCATATCTTAATTAGTAATTAGGTTAATTGCCCCATTTCAGTTAGATTAGACTTAACTAATTACTATCAACTTAGGCAATCAAAGAATTCAGTCAACTTAATTGGTTTAAATATCAGCGTAATTACTCAAATAGGCTATTAGGCAACTAAACAATGTAGTTGCCTAACGTTAAACTAGAGATTAACTTTAACCTAATTAATGACCCAAGCCTCGGAGTAATTTAACCTATAGGATCAAAGTTTTATTAATGAAACAGTAGGTTAGGGAAAACTAACTATCAAAAAACTCTAGACAATCTATATGCATATCAAAACAAACTAATTGACCAAACGAATTCATAGCCAAACAAACTCATAAGAAAGCAGCTTATCAGTCATGATATTCAAAAGGAATCTGACCAAGAACAAATATATGACTGAGCAAAGGAAATTCCTGAAATCCTAGTCACGTGATTATTAGTAGCCTAGACGACTAACAATAATCAGGGAAAATACACAGAGGCAAAGGAAGGAGAATTTGGACAGAATAATAAGAGAATTCAAGTTAACGAGCATGTTGAGCACATGAAATCATGCAAACAAACATGAGAGATCTGGGACACAATAGAAGAAGAAGAAAAAGAGAGAAAAAAAAAAGCTAATCTAAACATGGATGCAATAATACAACAATGATTAGGCATGTTCATGTAATAATCAGGAAAGAAACAGATAGAAAGGAAAAGGGGGATATTACGGTGACTTGCCGGAGATTGGCCGGACCCTGGCGACCTTCAAAACTGACCCTCACTCACATGAATCGACGGCTCTTGTCAAGAGCCATCGACTCATGTGAGTTTGAGT
>ML353421.1:0-64780 GCA_005239505.1 Nicotiana paniculata | reverse complement strand
TCAGCTCCTAAACAAAAACAAGTTGAAGTTCACCAGTTACAAAATACAAAACAGACACACACGATCAAAAACTTCAGCATATTACCAAAACAAAACAAAAAAAAAACGCAGCTAAGGCACAAATTTAAACACCAATAATTAAACACAAAAAAAAAAAAAAATCAGCTCCATAAAATTAAGGTATAGATGACAAAATCACTATAGAACTAACCCCTAACAACCGATCAAACATGAATATAAGAAAAAAAAAACATGAGTATCACAAAAAAAAAAGATAAAAATAACTGTAATGTACCTGTGATTATATGTAATATTGTTGGAGAACAAACAGTTGAAGCGATGAATATCAAAGCACAATGACGATCGTAAGAGAAGAACGAGAGAGAGAGAGAAAGAGAGTATTTGTGATATATACAGTATAGGAATGGAAGTAGAGGAAGCTTGACTACTTGTAAAAGGGTAATATTGTCTTTTCGAAAGGCTTTTAACAAAAAAACAGGTACCGATGCAAACATAAAAATAAAGCGGGTACAAATTAAAGAGAGGCACCTAAATAGGGCGCCCCGTGCAATTTTTACTATTAAATGCATTATTGTCATTTGGGCTTATTTCCATAGATTGAAAGATGAATTGAAAAAGCCACTCGGTCACTAAGTCTTAAAATGACTCATTAGCAATTACATCACATTATCAGTTCAATTTTAATTTCTTTGGTAGTACGTAGTAGAATATTAATAGGGCTTTGAGTTGTAAATATTTTCAAATAACCTTATAATCAATCATATAGTGATCAAATTCACATTTCCTCTACAAATAAATTCATGATTTATGACCTTACAACAATCTCAAATGTAGCTAAAGAGCAACTACAAACATCCTAATTTGCTTTAGGCGCGTTTAAATACATTATCGTAGCTATGGGTACAGTTCCCGTGGCATGGTCACGATGTGTAAATCCAAATTCGGGTGTGCATTTCATGTGACCCGACCATAACTTTAAATAAAAATAAAAATTAATATATTGTAAATCGCGGGTGCGTTTCACGTGGCGTGATTTGCAATATGTACAAAAACAACGAGTGTGCGACACCGCGACTCGTTCAAATAAACTCCATAAATATTAAAAGCGATAATGCACAAAAGGTTTTAAAACATGCAATAATCAGATAATTAGGCCAATTATTAATAGTTGAGCGACCGTGTTAAAACCACGAAACTCGGCAGTGCCTCACACCTTTTCCCGGGTTAACAGAATTCCTTACTCGGTCTTCTGTGTCCGCAGGCCATAAATAATAGTTAATTTCCTCGATTTGGGATTTTAAAATGAACTGATGGCTTAGGACACTACAAATTATTCAAAGTGGCGACTCAGAATAAATAAATAATCTCATTTCGATTAATATCACTTAAATTGGAAAAACACACTATCCCCTCGGAAAAAGGAGGTGTGACAGTTTTTTTATCTTTCAAAATTGCTTTCTGAATTGTTGAGAAAGTGTGATGTTCTTGTCGAATGATGCACCAGAAATCATAATTTCCCTGTTTAGCTAAAACGAGACGAGTTTATTAATTTTATTTATTTATTTTTTCGATCGTAGTGGACTAGTGGTTTTCTCTCGAACAATATCAGTAATATCTTAAAATAAGATAATTTAACCCTTAATGTAATTATTTGTCATAAGCGAATGACTGTTGACAAAGATTTCCAATATCTCCAACTCACATAGACTTTAGTACCCACCAGTTGGTTCAACCAACACTATTGACCGGTCACAGCCGGTAACATCAACCCAATTTGATCTCCTCAAACTGGAAGCCACTAAATTCCTACCACCACACCTTCTTATTTGGTTTATTAAAAAAGTTAGGAGAACTAGAAATCAGACTGAGAAGTATAAATTCTTTAATTTCATTATCTTGTGAAAAAAACTAATATTTTATTGTTTTCTATTCTTTTGGTCTATACAGAGAGTGATTCCACTATTTGAAATCAGAGTCGAATGTGATCGGCCTTGTACCTCATAATGTCTAATTGTAGCTTAAATTTCTAGTCAATAAAGGGCTCGCGATTCAAACTCAGTTCAAGAAAAAGAAAGAAAAAGAATTGTTAAGAGGTCAAATATGTCAAACTGATTGAGAAAACAATATTTCTGCTATATTGTGGGCTACCATATGCATCTTGTAAACTTTGTTCGGATTGTTGTAACTATCTAAAATTGTACGTTATAGTATATCGAGGAAGTACGTTTTATTTGAAAAATTAAAAGTATTCTACTTTTGTAGAGTGCATAAGAATAATCGAAAAGAAACGTTTACTCTCTCTATCCATGCTCTCAACACATGGTAGTTAACCTATGCCACTGTGAATACCATGGGGCTTGCCCGAGGAAGGGGACGGGAACAACCAAAAAAAGTACCACTTATTTCGCTTTGGAAGTTCAGTTGGGGCAAGGATGCAAGCTGAGACCTCCAAAGCCAAAGTAGTAACGAAGGAGGATGATCAATTTGAGCATGCAAGTGCAGGAAGTGACACAATTGAGGTGGTAGTAAGTGGATTCAAAAAGCAATTAGAGCTAAGTGCACTTACAACAGCCAAATCAATTGAATTGACCAATAAGGCTATAAGCCTAATAGAGAAAATCAATGAAACAGTAACGCTTATGGGAGTGAGCATCTCTACGATAAACACAATGGAGAAATTACCTTAAAAGAGCCCAAATCAGGTAAATCAAAAAGATAATGAATTGGATCTAGAAGAAATAAGTGTTAATCCAACAATTGTTTAAGAGAAGGAACCATTGAAATCACCATGGACAAGCCTATTTGTCAAAAACAGATGGGCCATTAATGGTATGTCCCTCAGCTATATTTCTCCTCAGATAGTGAATAGGCAACCCATGACACAACTAGTGAAATCTGAAGTTGATAAAGAAGCTGGAAAATTAAAAAGTGCCTTAATAGTGTATGTGTTAGAGGAGGTGCTTGAATTCAATATAATGAGCATATACATAGTGAAAAAATGGTCGACTGTTGCGGCCCCTGATTTGTCCCTACATGAGAAGGGGTACTACGTGGTGAAACTCCACAGTTGTAGAATACATGAAGGAAAACTTCTATGCAGACCCCTATGCCATCAATAATAGGCCCTTGATTTTGAAGGTGTGGACACTGAACTTTGACTTCAATAAGTAATTCCTTGCAAACACTTCTTTATGCGTGAAATTCCCCAAGCTACCTATGAGATGTTAGAGCAATGACTCTCTGAGTAGAATAGCTAGTCTCATTGATACACTAGTGTATGTAGATAAATGCACAACCAAACAAACAAGGATATTCTTTTCTAGGATGTTAGTAGAGGTTAATGCAACTAAGACTGTTCCTAAAGAGGTCTATGATGGAACTAAATGGGAATGTATTCAAACAAAGAGTAACCTATGACTGGAGGCCAGAATTCTATGAGAAATGTCTGTAAATAGGTCATTCTTGTAAAGTGCGGGTTTAACCTGAATAACAAGCAACAAACCAACAAAGAAGAAGGAGAAGGCCAAGAAGAGTAGAGCAGTTGTAGAGACAAAGAACCCTGATGGAAAAAGCAATGAAGAAACAATGCAGATCCAAAACAAGCAAGAAAAAAAAAGCACAAAGCATACGTGTACAGCAACAGCCAGAGCAAATGTTTCAGATTCAGCAAATTATTATCCAACAGGGTAGAAGTGAGCATGCAAACAAGAAGGATCAGATGGGATCAACAAAAATGAGTAGAGATAAGGCTCCAATGCCGCATAACCCCCCTCCCCCCCCCCCAAATTAGATTATAGCAATTTTCCTATATTGGGAGCTACACCACTTAGGAACACCTTTGAGATGCTGCAATTGAGGAGCAGAGAAGAGAAAACAAACACCCTTTTGATACAAGGCAGAGGACAAGTACCTTTCAATGACCTGGTGTATATGGAATGTGAAGGAAATCAATAAGAGGTATAAGCAAAAGTAACTAAGGAACTACCTCAGAGATAATAATATTAAGCTAGCAGGAATAGTGGAGACAAGATTTAATAGCAGAATGCAGCTAATGTTCTGAACAACATTGCCCCTGGCTGGGGATTCCTTAATAATTATCAGAAAGCTAGTAATGGAAGAGTACGACTAATATGGGATGGAATTTATGAAACTACTTGCAGAGGCATATCAAATGGTTCACTATTTGGTCATCGATAGAGCAAATGTAACAGACTAGTTGGTGAAATGATTTTAACACGGTGGATCAGAGAATATCATTATGGAATGAACGAAATAACTTGGCTCTTTTATTATCCTTCCTTGGATGGTGTGTGGATACTTTAATGTTATTTTGCATCTATAGATAAAATAGGAGGCATCCCAATCAATGTTAGTGAAATCAAAGACTTTAAAGATTGCATACTTAGCCTGAGGTAAATAACAAAGAATTGATAGAGTATGCAGCAAAATTGATAGAGCATTGGAGAATGGTGATTGGAAAATGAGATGGGGCCATGTTAAAGTAGAATATGATACTCCACATAGCTCTGATCACTCACCAATAATATTAAACCTGAGGCCTGCTTGCAATGCAGTCAAAACTCCTTTTAGGATTTTTAACATTTGGGCTGAGCATAGAAACTTTAAGACAATTGTCAAAGAGGTGTGGCAGAAAAAGTTGAATAGAAACCTCATGAAGAATATATGATTGAGGCATAAGGCCTTGAGACCATTGTGTAAGAAGATCAACAAGGAATAATTCAGCTTATATCCCAAAAGATTGGCATAGCTCAACAACAACTGAAGCTTATACAAGAACCAATATATAAACAGTTCACTGATGAATTGCTGCTAAAGGACTAGGTGACAATCCAGGCTTTAGAGAAATGGTCTTTACTAGATAAAAATATGATGAGATAGAAATCCATAATCAGATGGATTAAATTGGGAGGCTCTAATACAAAGTACTTTACAGCAATAATCAAGGATAGAAAACATAGGAAGCAAATACTAAAGCTTAATGCAATATTAGAAGGCAAGCTAACTAACACAACGACTATAAAGGAGGAAATTTTATCATTCTACAGAAATCTGATGGGAACCTCAGCTCGTCCTTGCATGCTATAAACAGATTGATAATGAGGAAAGGACCAAAGTCGAACCACCCACAATAATTGGTAATGTGTGAGGCAGTCACTACTACTAAGATTTATGAAAGTCGATGCTCCATAGGTGATGACAAGGATCTTGGAGTTGATGGATATAATGTAGTATTTTTCAAGATGCAACAACCTGACTGGTTATTTTAGGCTTTGGCATTTTGTTTAGTGGTTTGAGGTCTTGAATAGCTTCATATGATATAGCATAACTTGCGCGCATGTTGGTTTGGTTCTCGGAAGATTTCAGAAATGATTTGGAACACTTAGTTCATAGCTTAGAAACTTAAGTTACAAGTGTTAACCAAGTTTGAGTTTAGCATATTTGACCACGGATCAGAAAATTTGATGGTTCCATTAGGGGCCAAATGGTGATTTTGGACTTGGGCGCATGTCCAGATTTGAATTCGGTGGTTCCTGTGTTGATTTGGCTCAAATTAGCGAAAGTTGGAAGTTTGAAGGTTTAGAAGTTCATAGGTTTGATCCATAGTTAACTTTATGGTTCTCGATATTCGTTAGGTATTTCGAGCCTTGAAATCGTTTCGTATGGTGATTTATGACTAATATGTGAAATTTAGATTCATTTCAAGTTGTTTAGGCATGTTCAACGTAAGTTTAGAAGTACTTCATTTAACTTGAATTGGTGTGTGATTCGTGGTTTTGATTTTTTATTTTATGATTTGAGGCCTCAGGTAGGTCTGTATTGTATTTTGGAATTGGTTGGTATGATTGGACAGGGTCCTGGGGGCCTCAAGTTGTAACGACTCGGTCGGCCGTTCCGAGAGTTAGGTGTTGTTCATATGTATTGCATGGTATCAGGTAGGTTGGTTCGGTTCGGAATGTGATTAGGGAGTTCGTGGTAGAGTTAGGCTTGAGTTGGCGAAATTGAAATTTGGGTGAATTTCGATCGACAGTGGAAAATTGGATATCGGGGTTGGAATGGAATTCCGGAAGTTGAAATAGATTTGTGGTGTCATATTTGACTTGTGTATAAAATTTGAGGATGTTCGGACAAGGTTTGATTGGTTTCGGCGTCGTTTGTGAAATTTAGAAGTTTTGAGTTCTTAGGCTTGAATCCAAGCTTGATTGGATGTTTTGGTGTTATTTTGAGTGATTCGTAGGTTTGGCTAAGTTTGAATGATGTTATGGGATGCGTTGGTATGGTCAACGGATAAGCTCAGTTGTTTAAAAACAACTTTTGGTATTGTTGATGTTGGTTTCTGAAGTTGGGAGTGCGGACCGCACCGGAATTTTGCGGTCAGCGGCGAGACTTCGCGGGGGCGACAGTATTCCGCGGTCAGCGGTGGAGGATGGTGCGAACAGTGGAGGACTCTGTCGCGGCCGCGGGATTTAGAGGCTTTCGTGATCGCAGTGGGAATTCCGCGGACCGCGGAGCGGCGAGCGCGGCGGCGGTGGAATTTGGCGGTCAGCGAAATAGGGATCTGAGGGATGCTCTATAAATACGAGATTCGGGGTTTTATTTCATATTTTAACCTAGAGAGCTCGGGTTTTGGCGATTTTTTGAAGGTTTTTCAAGAAATTCATCGAGGTAAGTGATTCTAACATTGAATTCATCATTTGATTAGTGAATTGGGGTTAAAATTGGGGAAAATTGTAGAAACTTCATAAAGTGGATTTTTGGGAGTTGAATGTCGATTCGAAGTCAGATTTTGATAAATTCGGTATGGTTGGACTCGTGAGTGAATGGGTTCCTTAGTTTTGTAACTTTTATTGGATTTCGAGATGTTGTACCGGGGGGCGGGTTTGACCAATTTCAGGATTTGTGGTCTAGATTGATAACTTTCATATGGGATTCATTCCTTAAGCATGTATTGATGATAATATACTGATTTGGATAGGTTCTGAGCATTTGGAGGTCGAATCGATGGGCAAGAGTATCGCGGGCTAGAGTGTCCGGTTTAAGTTAAGTAACAATTGTAAATCAAGTCCTGAGGGTATGAATCACCGGATTTCGTACTATTTAACTATATTGGGGTGACGCATATGCTAGGTGACGGGCGTGTGGGCGTGCACCGTTAGGGATTGTGACTTGGTCCGTCCTGTAGCAAGTATAGAGTTGCATATTTTGATTAAAGTCATATATTAGCTATGTGTTTTAGAAAGAATTCTTATAACTTGGACTGAATGACATATTTTGGCCTTGTGTCAGTACTGTTTGGACCCCCAGGGTATCTCTTACTATCCTCACACTGCTTTGATTTGAAATCTACACTCAGTCATGATTTTAACTGTTACTGTTTAATTCAGTTTCATTACTATACTTTGATGCATATAAAAGTTGTTTTAGGTTGAGTTCCCTGTTTTTACTTAAATGCCCGAGTGGCTTGTGAGGTTTATGACTGAGTGAGGTCGAGGGCCTGATTTGTGAGGATATGATATGGGATCGGGCAGCACGCCGCAGTATGTTAATTATAGGCCGAGGGCCTGAGTGATTTGATGCCATGATTTGGCTTGATATAGTGCTTGGACTGAAAGAGCCCCTCCGGAGTCTGTAAACACCCCCAATGAGTGTAGGTACCTACTGAGTGCGAGTACGAGTGCAGAGCGACGAGTGATTAGGAGGCATGAGTGATGGTGAGGTATGCCCGAGGGGCTGATATGAGTGATTGTGAGGTATGCCCGAGGGGCTGTTCATGAGTGACTGTGAAGCTTGCCCGAGAGGCTGTTTATGAGTGATATTTTTGCTCGAGGGGCTTGTTTATGACTTTATTTTTTTCACTCAATTTTTGTATTAATCCTCTATTGAAACTGTTGAAAATATTTTTACATGTTCTCTATCGAAACTGGAGTTTTACGAGATTATTTGACCTGAACACTGATTTGACATTATGATGTTTCACTAAGACTTTATATTATGAACTTTATGCGATTTTACTGCTCGTCACTGCCACTCAGTCTTTATTTATGGTTGTTACTTACTGGGTTAGCGTACTCACGTTACTCCCTACACCTTGTGTGCAGATCCAGGTGTTACTGGACGTTCGAGTGAGTGCTGATTCATCCACCTCGGATCTTTGGAGTTGGCAAGGTAGCTGCTTGGAGATCGCAGCCTTGATCTTCTCCTTCCTATCTTCCCACAGTTATTTTTGTTAGACACTCCAAATTGTGTTAGTCCTAGCGTTATCAGACTTGTATCATAGATGCTCATGGCTAGTGTCACCTGATGTCGGGCTGTATTTTCTGCATATTTTTCCTTTGTTTTGGGTTTCTTCTGAAAGGATTATGATTAAATGGTTTGAAATATAGATTTTTGAAATGTAATATTGTTTGTTTTAGGTAATGAATCGGCTAGACTGGTTCCACGATAGGCGCCATCACGACTTGGTAGTTTGGGTCGTGACAAGTTGGTATCATAGATTAGGTTACATAGGTCTCACAAGTCATGAGCAGATTTAGTAAAGTCTTGCGGATCGGTACGGAGACGTATGTACTTATCTTCGAGAAGTTGCAGAACCCTTAGAAAAAGTATCACATTTTTGAATTCTTGTCATGTGAATCCATTACTTCTGGTGACTAAACTTCTATTGTTTAATTCTCTCACAGATGGTGAGGACACATGCTATCGGACAGGGTGACCAACCACCAGTTGGGCCCGTGGGAGACCGAGGTTGTGGTCGAGTTCGGGGTAGGTCTAGGGGTACAGCCTACGCAACAGTCGGGGCAATACATGTGGACCCTCCTATTATTCCAGATCAGGTCCCATTCATAGATGCTCCAGCGGCACCAGCTCAGGCACTTCTTGTGCCCGTTGTGATTCCTGGCCTTCAGGAGGCCTTGGCCCAGTTTCTATCAGTATGCACTGGCCTGGCTCATGCGGTCTCAGTTACTACGGATGCAGTTACTTCTCAGGACGGGAGAGTCACTCAGACTCCTGCCACTCGCACACCGGAGCAGGTTGTTCAGGGACTTCAGACACCGGGGGCACCTCTAGCCCAACCGGTTGCCCCTGCTCAGGATTATGTGGTTCCAGTCATGCCTGATGATGAGCAGCGTAGGTTGTAGAGATTTGGTAGACTTCAGCCTCCGACCTTCAGTGGTGCAGAGGGCGAGGATGCCCAGGGTTTCTTGGATAAGTGTCAGAGGATTCTCCGCACAACGTGTATTTTGGAGATCAGTGGGGTCTCGTTCACTACCTTCTAGTTCTCGAGAGCTGCCTTTACTTGGTGGGAGGATTATGAGAGGCGTAGGCATGTTGGTGCAGCTCCTCTTACCTGGCAGCAGTTCTCCACTCTCTTTCTAAAGAAGTATGTGCCACAGTCCTGCAGGGAGGAGCTGCGTAGGCAGTTCGAGCAGTTGTGTCAGGATGATATTACTGTGACGCAGTATGAGATGAGATTTTTGGAGCTAGCCCGGCATGCTATTTGGTTGGTTCCTACAGGCAGGGAGAGAGTCAGGTGGTTCGTGGACGGCCTCTCATATCAGCTTCGAATTCTTATGACTAGAGAGGGTGTCTGGTGCTACTTTTGAGGAGGTGGTTGACATCGCCCGGGAGATTGATTCAGTTCGTCGCCAGAAGCGAGTTGAGAGGGAGGCCAAGAGGCCTCGGGGATCTAGTAGTTTTGGTGGTGTTCCTTCAGGAGGGCAGTTTCAGCACGGTAGAGGTCGTCCATTCAAGCATGCTCAGTTAGCCCGTCCAGGTCACCGTGATGGATCATCTGGCCATGGTCCTCACAACACTTATCAGGGCCACCCATCATTTAGTGCCCTCCCAGCACAGAGTTCATCCCGTGCTCCATCAACTCAGGGCTCCTTGTCGCGCCCCTTCTTTCCTCGCGGAGATCAGGTTTATGACATTCGGTTGGGACAACTCTTTCCTTTTGAGAAAAGGGTTTGTGTTTTTCAGAGTCTCCCCCTAACGATTTTTAAAGGTGCGTTAGGACACAAAAGGGGTTCATTTACGACTACGTTGTTAACCAGAGATAGGGTAAGGGCTTGAAATTATCCTAAGGGGAAGGTGTTAGACACCCCTCGGGATCCACAAGTGTGGTTCCTGACCAAACAACTTTTGTGAATTTGTACAGCTTATCAAACAAACAAATAAAGGCTCAAATAAGAGGGGATTTAAGTCTTAAGCATGCAGATGTTTGAAAAAATAGTAAAGAAGGTTAGATTTTAAAAGGATTACGATCTAAGCATATAAGGGTATCCTAGGTTTATAACAATATGGATCACATCAGTACAATACCCGGTAATTACTCCTCAAAGAGGGGCTACACGTGGTATTAGCGCACTGGTCATCATATCCATATTCTACCCTTTTCCACCCTGTGAAAGTAACTAATCGAGTGTTGGTCTCGACCTCTATTGCATGTTGTTACCCGTCCCTTCCTATTAGTCCCGGAGGAATTTAGGACTTTTATTCTATAAGGGATGTTCTAGGCAGACCGTCAGGTTTGAAGGAAAACATGTAGGACTGCAATTAGTGGGAAACACAGAAAAGTAGATAAAAAGCACAAGTATACCTCCACAAGTAATGCAAATAGGCAGCACGGGCCATACACAGTTAAGGTCTTTTGATTCAGATCCTAAAACATGGTATCTAAATGATAATAACAAAGACATATTTATTGTATAACTCAGAGAGGAAGTCTTAATCAGTTTTACTTACTGATTTTATCCTGTTGATAATTAAGCAGCATACATAAATAGACATATTTCCAGTTTTGACAACTTTAATTAGCTAGGGCTTGCCTAGGCGTAGGACAATGCTCAGTAATTACCCAGATTATTAAGGAAATTGTTTGAGTTGTTTTGCCTAAACATGTTGTACTTACGTGTTGCATCAAATGCAGAATTATCACTATTTGTTTAGAGACATGGTAAAACAGTTTTAGGTCTTTTTTCATGCATTGGTAATTAGGCGGAGAATGAGTCCTAAAACATTATATCTAATGCACAGATAAGGGTGCAGAATGATGCATATACAGAATCCTAAGCAGGATTTCTAAATGCACAATAATTACAGCATTAAGCATGATTTTAGAAGATGCAAGAGTGGCAGTTTATTTTAGTGTTGTTTACCCTAAACAGGATCTCTAAGTGTACATGGCAGCATAGAGCATGATTGCAAAGTACTGGTTATTAACACATTTTAACGCAGGATTCTCTAAGTGATATGATATTGAGATGGACATGCTTAAAACAGTAAGTATAAGTCCTAGGGAACATGATCTCTAATGCATGAAATGAGTCCTAAGCATGGTCTCTATTGCGCAAATAGGAATATAAACCTAATAACATGTTTTCTACCCTTTTAATAGCTAAAGCATACACAGTCACTCATTCCCTTTTCACTATCCATCCCTAGAGTAGTTTACAAGTAGTTATTACATGCCATTTGCATAAATTACATAATTGAAATAAGAAAAAGAAGGAGTTATGTTATAGGGAGCCCACTGATAGGCCCAAAATCCCCATAATGCCTCAAATGCCATTAGTTCACAGCCTTTGATATAATCCAGGTACGTTAGAGTTCCCTAAGGATCTCAAAGGATCTTAGGCAGTGCTCGCACCCAGATTTCATAGCCAAGATAGAGTAAGTGCACTACGGAAAGGCCAGCTCTTGTGTGTCAAAGTTCAGAGGGAGCTCAAGGGTCCCAAGGCAATGCTCACACAAGAGGGGCATAACCTAATGTCTAAGAGTATAGTAGAAGTGCTCATAGTTTTGAAAAGATCAGGTAGGAAAACAGCTTTTGAAAATAACTTGTTTGAAATAAGTTTTGAAGAACAATAGAAGAGTATTACTTGGTGAAAACAGTTTGGAAAGGGAAGAGGGTAAGACAATCAGGGTCTCAGGATTAGAACAGTACACATAGAGCAAGAAATAAGAACCAAATCAGTTTAACACTCACAAGCAGGGACTGAGGGGTAGGGGACAAGTATGAAGCATATAGGGAGAACATACAATAAGCAGGGTCACATACAAGTTCAGAGAAAAGGTTATGGTACAACATGTGTTCAAGATTACATAAGACTAAGTAACATATAATGCATATTTTGGTGTACCAGGAATCGAAGAAGACAGAGGGGAAGCAGAATCATGTTGGAATATGCAAAGGGGGTAGTAAACATGATGAGGCTACAGAGGGAAGTATTAAGAACTAAAGCAGCGAAGTTTACATACTAATTGCAAGTTGATCAACAAAACCATAAGTAAAAGCATATCATAAATAAGATGAATTGAAATACCAAAAGAAACATATTGTTTTGAATCTTTAAAATAAATTGAGGACATACCAGTTAGGTGATGACAAATACAGAATAAAGAATAGGCAAGTAGAATAATCAGTCTTGGCTTACAGCCGACTGATAATAGCAGGTGATCAGAAGGAGAACAATATAGTATGTATGTGTGTAAAAGAGAGAGTTGAACAATTTTTTGTTCGTGTCCTTGGAAAATAAGAGACATGGGTCTATATAGCTTTGAAAACAGTATTAAATAAGGTAAGAAGTACTAATTTCACATAGTTATAGGAAAAATACCCAATCAGAATCAATCAAGACCCGGACTCCCTTTAATTAGGGATTCATAGTTCAAATGGGTACAAATTGTATCAAGCAAGGAAAAGAATCAATTATAAGACAGATTTTTCCATAATAGGAGTAGTAAAAGCATGTGGCATGTAATAAAGACTAAGTACATAATACATAATTAAGGAAAGTACATGTTAAATAACTGACAAGCATATTCATGTACATAAATAAGGTAGATCATAACTTTGATTCTGGAAATTAGTCACAAGAATCACAAATGAGATTGGAAATCACAACGAATCAATACTAATTGAGGAAGGTATCACACAAATAAGGAAACAATTCGAAATCAGTACAGAATTACAAGGGACATATACAAAATTATAGATTCAAAGAAAATGTCACAGCTTTCCGAAGAGATGCACAGAATCAATAGAGTATTAGGTAAACAATAGCTAATCGAATAATCAGAATTACTAAGCAACAAATAGCACAAAAATCATAGAAACCCTAAGTTAGACATCATAGAAACAGTAGGAGGTTAAAAACCCTAACAACAAAAATTAAAGCGAGAAGCATAGAACACAGAGAAAATCCAGAAGAACATGCAAATTAGAAAACATAGCAAATAAGATAAACTCAAACCCTAAAATTGGGGTTTCACCGGAATAATTAAGGAAAAAGAGGAGACTCAAGCAAAGCGTTTAAAATCATACTGGGAATCATATATTAGTACTAAAAATCAGAAGATAAAGCATTTTCAAAAGGGGTTAAGAAACCCTAGTTCTTAAAATGAAGATTCGTTTGAAAAACAAAGGGGTTTTAAAGAGAGAACAGGTGAAAACCTTAGAATATACATAGATCTATCACAGATCTAGGAAGATAGGAAGATCTTAAAGCTAGGGTTTCTAGAGAAAAACCCAAAAGAGAAGAAAACTTAAAATATCATCGGCGTTTGGCCGGAAAATGCAAAAATCTTACTCGAACGGGCATAGGAGGCTGGAAAATATGGCATGATATTGTAGAGGTGAGTGAACCGCCTCTAGTTCACTTGAAGGCCTCAAAACAGGTGACACAGGTGCGAAGGGGGAGCCATAAGGCTGGCAGGTGGCGAGACCACCATGGATTTTGGTAGGGAGACAGCCTGAGAATGAAGGTCATTAGGTTTAGCAGGTGAAGTGTTTAAAGAGAGATGAGAGAGTTGAAACGACTAAGAGTGAAGGGGGGGAATGAGGGTTTGGGGTAGGTCGTTTAGGATTAATATGGTAAGGTGAGATCTGGGCCGTTGATTTGAATTAATCAACGGCTCGGATCAAAGGGGGATTGGGCCGGGTATATTTGTGAGGATTGGGCTAGTTCATTGGGTTAGGGGTCAGGTTTGATTTAGGCTAGATTTTAAATAGGAAGGAGCTAATTATTAAATACCCAATTAAATAGATAAAGAATTTATAAAAATAGCTAATAATTACATAAAAAATGAAAATAAGGCTACATAGGTGAAATTAAGGTACTCAGCTAATATTAAAATATAAAATGACTAACTATTGAATTGAAATTGTATAAAATGCACAATTAGGCTATAATTGCAAAATTATTGTAATTATAGCCAAATAATGCCAAATTGGCTAATTTGTGAAATAATTAAAATCTTAATAGGCTTAAAATGATATATTGAGCTGGGAAATATTTTGAAAAATTATTTATAATATAATTTATGAATAATTATTGAATTTAAAATACTGAATAAACTGGGAAAGAAATTAAATAAAATATGAAAAATTATGGAAAAATACCAGTTATTATAAAAAGTGATTTTGAAGGCACACGTGCAAATTTTAAAATAGTTTGAGAAAAAAATGGGTATCAACACTCATTCATGCCAGGTTGTTCTACTAGTTATCCCGGTGCTAGGGGTTCCCTTCAGTCCTAGTCACCAGTCCCTGGGAGTTGTTTTGAGTGTGAGGATTTTGGGCATATGTGGAGGCAGTGCCCTCGTTGTCAGGGGGGTTCATCCCAGCAGAAGAGTCAGCCCTCAACTTCAGCACCAGTTACTTTACCACCCGCCCAGACAGCTAGGGGTGGGGGTCAGGCAGCTAGCTGTCGCCCTAGAGGGGGAGGTCGATCCGGTGGTGGTCAGGCCCATTTTTATGCACTTCCAGCCAGACTAGATGCTATGACTTCAGATGCCATGATTACAGGTATTGTTTCAGTCTGTCACCGAGATGGCTCATTTTTATTTGATCCCGGTTCCACATATTCATATATTTCATCATATTCTTCCCATTTTCTGGATATACCCCGTGAGTCTTTAGTTACATTTGTTCATGTGTCTACTCCTGTGGGCGATACTATTATTGTGGACCGTGTGTATTGGTCATGTGTGGTATTTATTGGGGGTATGGAGACCTAAGTGGATTTGTTATTGCTCAGTATGGTTGACTTCGGTGTGATATTGGGCATGGATTGGTTATCTCCATGTCATGTTGTCCTTGATTGTCACGCTAAGACCGTGACCTTAGCAATGCCTGGATTTTTGAGGGGTGAGTGCAGTGGTTCCATAGATTATGTGCTTAGTAGAGTGATTTCATACCTGAACGCTCAGCGCATAGTTGAGAATGGATGCCTACATTATTTGGTGTTTTTGAGGGATGTCAGTGTAGAGACTCCCGCTATTGATTATGTTCTTGTGGTCCATGATTTTTCGGATGTGTTTCCTGCAGACCTGCCGGACATGCCGCCTGACAGTGACGTTGGCTTTGGTATTGATTTGGTGCCAGGCACTCAGCCTATTTCTATTCCACTGTATCGTATGGCACCGGTGAAGTTAAAGAAACTGAAAGAGCAGCTTCATGAACTCCTAGATAAGGGGTTTATTCGGCCTAGTGTGTCACCTTGGGGTGCACCGGTTCTATTTATGAAGAAGAAGGAGGGGTCCATGAGAATGTATATTGACTACACGCAGTTGAACAAGGTCACAGTCAAGAATAAGTATCCTCTGCCTCGTATTGATGTTTTATTTGACCAACTTCATGGAGCTAGGGTGTTCTCTAAGATTGACTTGAGGTCTGGGTATCACCAGCTGAAGATTCAGGATTCGGATATTCCTAAGACAGCTTTCAGGACCCGTTATGGTCATTATGAGTTCTTGGTGATGTCTATTGGGCTGACCAATTCCCCAGTAGCGTTCATGCATTTGATGAACAATGTATTCCAGCCATATTTGGACTCCTTCATTATTGTGTTCATTGATGACATCCTGGTGTACTCTTGTAGGCAGGAGGAGCATGCTCAGCATTTGAGGGCTGTGTTACAAAGATTGAGGAAGGAGAACTTTATGCAAAGTTCTCCAAGTGTGAGTTTTGGCTTGGCTCGGTAGCATTCTTGGGACACGTGGTATCCAGTGAGGGTATTCAGGTGGATCCGAAGAAGATATAGGTGGTGCAGAGTCGGCCTAGACCGTCCTCAGCTACGGAGATTAGGATCTTTCTTGGTTGGCGGGATATTACTGTCGCTTTGTGCAGGGATTTTCATCGATTGCATCTCCCTTGACCAAATTAACCCAGAAGGGTGCTCCATTCAGGCGGTCGGACTAGTGTGTGGAGAGCTTTCAGAAGCTCAAGACGGCTTGGACCACAGCTCCAGTGTTAGTTCTGCCATCAGCTTCAGGTTCTTATATCGTGTATTGTGATGCCTCGAGGACAGGCATTGGTTGTGTTTTGATGCAGGAGGGTAGGGTGATTGCCTACACCTCGTGCCAATTGAAGACCCATGAGAAGAATTATCCGGAGCATGATCTTGAGTTAGCAGCCATTGTTCATGCCTTAAAGATTTGGCGCCATTATTTGTATGGGGTCCATTGTGAGATTTATACTGATCACCGGAGTCTGCAGCATCTATTTAAGAAGAAGGATCTTAATTTGCGTCAGCGGATATGGTTGGAGCTCCTCAAGGACTATGATATCACTATTTTATACCATCCGGGAAAGGCCAATGTGGTGGTCGATGCCTTGAGTCGTCGGGCAGAGAGTTTGGAGAGTTTAGCATATCTCTCAGCAGTAGAGAGACCTTTAGCATTGGATGTCTGGGCCTTAGCGGGCTAGCCTGTGAGATTGGATATTTCGGAGCCTAGTCAGGTATTGGTTTGCGTAGCCTCTAGGTCTTCTCTTTATGACCGTATTAGGGAGCGCCAGTCATCACCCCACACTTGCTCGTTCTTCAGGACAAGGTCCGGCGAGGTGATGCTATGGATGTGACCGTTGGTGATGACGGTGTGATGATGATGCAGGTCCGGATATGTGTGCCTAATGTGGATGTGCTTCGGGAGTTGATTCTTGAGGAGGCCCACAGCTCGCGGTATTCCATCCATCCGGGTGCCGCGAAGATGTACCAGGATTTGAGACAACACTACTGGTGGAAGCGGATGAAGAAGGATATCGTTGGATTTGTAGCTTGGTGTCTCAACTGTCAGCAGGTTAAGTATGAGCATCAAAGACCGGGTAGCTTGCTTCAGAGATCAGATATTCTGGAGTGGAAGTGGGAGTAGATCACCATGGACTTTATAGTTGGGCTCCCACGGACTCCGAGGAAGTTCGATGTTATACGGGTTATTGTGGATCGGCTGACCAAGTCTATGCACTTCATTCATGTTGGTACTACTTACACTTCAGAGCGGTTGGCTGAGATATATATTCGAGAGATTGTTCGTCTGCATGGCGTCCCCATTTCCATCATTTCTGATAGAGTTACTCAGTTCACATTGCAGTTTTGGAGGGTCGTGTAGCGGGATTTGGGTACTCAGGTTGAGTTGAGAACTGCTTTTCACCCTCAGAGAACGGGCAGTCCGAGCGCACTATTCAGATACGGGAGGACATATTGCGCGCTTTTTTCATCAACTTTGGGGGTTCATGGGACCATTTTCTGCCACTCGCAGAGTTTGCATATAATAATAGTTATCACTCAAGTATTCAGATGGCTTTGTACGAGGATTTATATGGGAGGAGGTGTAGATATTCAGTGGGATGGTTTGAGCCGGGTGAGGCTAGACTCTTGGGTACAAATTTTGTACAAGATGCCTTAGATAAGGTAAAAATGATTCGGGAGCGGCTCCGCATGACGCAGTCTAGGCAGAAAAGCTATGCGGACAGGAAGGTCTGTGATATATCCTTCATGGTTGGAGAAAAGGTGTTGCTGAAGGTTTCACCTATTAAAGGTGTTATGAGGTTTGGGAAGAGGGGCAAGTTGATCCCCCGGTTCATTGGGCCTTTTGAGGTACTTCGGAGGATTGGGGAGGTGGCCTATGAGCTTGCTTTTCCACCCAGCTTGTCGAGTGTGCATCTGGTGTTTCATGTTTCCATGCTTCGGAAGTATGTTGGGGACCCGTCGCATGATTTTGACTTCAGCACGGTTCAGTTGGTGGGTAATAGGACTTATGAGGTGGAGCCAGTGGCTATTTTGGATCGGCAAATTCGGAAGTAGAGGTCTAAGGATATAGCTTTAGTGAGAGTGCAGTGGAGGGGCCAGCCTGTGGAGGAGGCCACCTGGGAGACCGAGGGGGAGATGCGGAGCATATATCCACGCCTACTTGAGACTCCAAGTATGCTTCTATACTCGTTCGAGGACGAATGTTTTTTTAAGAGGGGGAGGATGTAACGACCCGGCCGGTCGTTCCGAGAGTTTTAGCTCGTTTCCCCCATTTCTGTTTCTTTAGGTGTTGTTCAGATGTAATGCATGGTATCAGGTAGGTTGGTTCGGTTCGTAATATGATTAGGGAGTTCGTGGTAGAGTTAGGTTTGAATTGGCGAAATTGGAATTTGGCGAATTCCGATCGGTAGTGGAAAATTAGATATCGGGGTCGGAATGGAATTCCGAAAGTTGGAATAGATTCGTGAATGTTTGATTGGTTTTGGTGTCGTTTGTGGAATTTAGGAGTTTTGAGTTCTTAGGCTTGAATCCGAGTTTGATATGATGTTTTGGTGTTATTTTGAGTGATTCGTAGGTTTCGCTAAGTTTGAATGATGTTATGGGATGCGTTGGTATGGTTGGTTGAGGTCCCAAAGGCCTCGGGTGTGTTTCGGATGATCAACGGATAAGTTCAGCTGTTGAAAATTAGTCGCTGGTGTTGCTGATGTTGGTCTCTGAAGTTGGGAGTGCGGACCGAGCCGGAATTTTGCGGCCAACAGAGGGACTTCGCAGGGATGGCAGTATTCCGCGGTCAGCGATGTAGGCTACGCGGACAGCGGAGGACTCTTTCACGATCGCATGAGTTGGAGGCTTTCGCGGCCGCGATTGGAATTCCGCGGACCGCGGAGCATCGAGCGCGGCAGCGGTGGTATTTGGCGGTCAGCGAAATAGGGATCCGAGAGATGCTCTATAAATACGATATTCAGAGTTTTATTTCATATTTTGACCTACAGAGCTTGGGTTTTGGCAATTTTTTGAAGGTTTTTCAACAAATTCATCGGAGTAAGTGATTCTAACTCGAATTTGGCTAAAATACATGAATATATCATTGAATTCATTATTTGATTAGTGAATTAGGGTGAAAATTGGGGAAAATTGTAGAAACTTCATAAAGTGAATTTTTGGGAGTTGAATGTTGATTCGAAGTCAGATTTTGATAAATTCGGTATGGTTGGACTCGTGAGTGAATGGATTCCTTAGTTTTGTAACTTTTATCGGATTTCGAGACGTGATCCCGGGAGCCGGGTTTGACCAATTTCAGGATTTGTGGTCTAGATTGATAATTTTCATATGGGATTCATTCCTTAAGTGTGTATTGATGATAATATTCTAATTTGGATAGGTTCGGAGCAATTGGAGCTACTGGTGGCTCCTCTGTAGTAGCTCGTGCAGGTGATCTGGTTGCACCATGTGGACGTCCTCGGCCTCTACCCCCGCCTCGGCCTCTCGCGGCTCTAGCAGGGGGCACGGGTGTATGGTCATCTGATCCAGCTGTGTGTGTCCTCACCATCTATGAGAGAATAGGAAGACTGAAGTTTAGAATCCCGAAGTCAACAATTTCGCACGATGAGGTATCAAAGAAGTGAAGCTTTTCCTAATAGTTCCATAGCCTCCCGAAAGTAAGTACGGACGTCTCCGTACCGATCCGCGAGACTCTACTAAACCTGCTTGTGACTCATAACACCTATGAACCTAGGGTTCTGATACCAACTTGTCACGACCCCAGATTCCCTCCATAGAATATCGTGACAGCACCTAGTCTCTAAGACTAGGTTAGACTAAAAAAATACGGAAACATTAAATAAAACTTAAAATTTCAAAACTCAAACAATACCATAAATAGAAACTATAAACTCAATGCATACAACTAACCAAAACCTGGTGAGATATATACGTCACAAGATCTAGATACAGTGCTGAGCAATCATATACGTCATTGTCTATAAAAGTGTAAAGAAATAAGGAATAACAGGATAGAAGGGGACTCTGAGGCCTGCGGACGTAGGAAGGTGTACCTTGAAGTCTCCAAAAGTAAGCACAGTGCGCAAGAACCGGTACTGATAAGATGTACCTGTATCTGCACAAAACATGTGCAGAAGCATAGTATGAGTACACCACAACGGTACCCAGTAAGTACCAAGCCTAACCTCGGTGGAGTAGTGACAAGGTCAGGTCAAGGCCCTACTGAAGATAATAAGAAATAAGACAGAAGATATAATATGATAATGACAAAGGAATTGAAACAATAAAGAATTTACAGAAAGTTAACAACATAGAATCAAGGTAGTTAATACAACACGAAGGAAAACAAGGATTTACATATTAAGGAAACAACAACCAAACAAATAAAACAAATAGAGAAAGATCAACAGGGAGTCCTACCGAGGTACCGCCTCGTAGTCCCATATCATAAAAGTAACTCACAATTTTTCCTTATATCACCACGGAAGCCTTTACATTTAGTTTTGAAAATCATTTTTCCGAAATAGCACCCTGCGTTTCAGCCCACCTTATCACAATGCATGGCTTCTAGTAGTTCCCCTACTAGCCACGCGTATCAAGCCCACCTTATCTCAGCGCATGAGTTTCAACACCCAGACCTTATACCACTGCACGCGTATCAATATTAACAACAACACGACAGAAACCTCGTGCAAATAGTAACAAAAACACAACAGAAACCTCGTGCAAACAACCAAATAATCCTCGCAATAATAACACAAATGTAAAAACATAAAAACTCAATAAAATGATATTTCACAACTCACATTTTGCCTCAATAGAGACCACGGCATTTGCAACTCAATACCAAACTCAACAACAAGATATTCCAAGGATAGCAAATTTCAAGTAAAGAATTCCACAGTTAAATAATGAATACAAAATTTAAGAAAGCAAGTAATTCAACTAAACATGTAGGACAAGTTTCAAATAAGAGATAAGGCAAGTAGACATGTGAAATTAGGTAAGTAGATGACCACAACATGGTTAAGTAACTCAATTAGAGCATGAAAGGAAACTACATAGCTAAAAATCAAAAAATTCACATTTAGCCCGTGTACGCACTCATCACCCTGCGTACACGGCTTTCACATATCACAATTATCACAACAATACCAAATCCTATGGGGAATTTCACCCACACAAGGTTAGACAAGCCACTTACCTCAAACCACGCCAAATCAATCAAATAGAAGGCTTTTCCCTCGATCTCCAACTCCGAACGCCTTGAATCTAGCCAAAATAATTTCATACTATAAATATAACCATAGGAAACTAATTTAAATAATGAATTTTATGATTTTAGCAAGGAATTGAAAAATCGTAAAAGTCACCCCGGGGCCGCGCCTCAGAACCCGACCAAAATTACAACACCGAACACCTATTCTATATCGAGTCCAACCATACAAGAATTATTCAAATCTGGCCTCATTTGGCCTTTCAAAACTCAAAAATTTAGCCTAAGAAGTTTTATCACTTTTCCCCAATTTTTCCAACTCAAATCCTTAATTACATGCTAATAATGACGATATATTGGTATAATTTAACCAGAATCAAGTCAAGAACTCTTACCCCAATAATTCCTCTGATAAACCCTCAAAATCTTGCCTCAACTGAGCTCTCAAATTCCCATAATGAATTATAAAATCACACCCTCATATTTACCTTTTTTCTGCCCAGCAATCATTTTATCTGCAACCCTTGAGCCGCATCTACATCGCCGCACCTGCGGAAAAACCATCGCAGGTGTGGACTCCACTTAAGTCCTCAGTTTTCGCTTCTGCGGACCATGGCTCACACCTACAAACCCGCTCCTGCGAGTATTCTCCGCTTCTGTGAAGGGCGACCAAAACGCCCTCTTCCGCATCTGCAACCACATCTCCGCACCTACAAACGCATAGATGCAGTCCACTCCTCGCGCCTGCGAACCCAGCTGGGCTAGGCCATTTTCGCATCTGCAGTCCCTAACTCTCTTTTGCGAGCCCGCACCTTTGGTCAAGTGCGATGACACCAGAACAATCCAGCTTCAACAGAATATTAAGTCCAAAAATGATCCGATTTCAATCCAATTCACACCTGGGGCCCCCGGGACCCCGTCCGAATATACTAACAAGTTCCAAAACATATACCATACCTACTCGAGGCCACAAATCACATTAAACAACACCAATTCTACGAATCTCAACACAAATTCAAGCCTATGAAATATGAAATTTCAAATTTTGAAACCAATGCTAATTCATACCAAAACAACTCCGATTGACACCAAATCTTACACACAGGTCATAAAACGATATTATGGACCTATTCCAACATCCGAAATTGGTATCCAACCCTGATATCAACAAAGTCAACTCCCTGTCAAACTTCCCAAATTCTTCCAATTTCTAACTTTCTCCAAACTACACTGAAATGACCTACGGACCTCAAAATCAACATTCGGAGACGCTTATAAGACCAAAATCACCATACGGAGCTATCAAAACTCCATTCTGGAGTCGTCTTCACACAAATAAAACTACGATCAACTCCTACGACTTAACCTTCCAACTTAGGGACTATGTGTCCCATTTCACTTCGAAACTCACCCATCAAAAACCAAACATGTCAGCAAGTCATGTAACCATAATATAACATAGAGGAAGCATAAATTAGGGGATCAGGGTTAAAATACTCAAAATGACTAGTCGGATCGTTACAGAAAGCGAGTCAGACGAGTAAGGCCAGCATTCATATGCAAGTAGGGATTTCCAGAAGATCATATCTCTGTCCTGGAAGGAATATGTGTTTAGGTGGACTTCGTGTATTAAAAGGAAAACTGTATTTATGGAAAATACTTATGGGAAGAAAGGAGGTTGCAAAGTTGGAAACAAATACGGAAAATAAGCCTAATTGGTAGAGGCTTTCCTTAACCAAAATATTCCAGGTTTGGAGCATCAATTGAGGGAGATTTTTGGCCAACTTCGCACCTATAAAACAAGATCTTTTTTCCATAATTCAAGACCACTTCTATTGAGATAAATCGTGAGAATACTTCTGACAATAACAAGAAAAGCAAAAAGGTACTTACGAAGATTCAACTCAATCAACTGAAGAACTAGTTCTTGAAGATGAAGCTTCTTGAGTTCTTTAGTTGTTAGGTTGAGTCTAGTGTTCTGAATTGTAACCTATCCGCTTCAATAGAAGTGTAATAGTAGGTTATTATTGAGACGTTGTTTTTATAAGCTTTTTGGGCTAGATTTAGTTTGGGAAGGGGTTTCTTAGGTTGATTGTAGGGGTTAGGATACTAGAATTAGTCCCCTTGGTTATTGAGTTGTAACCTAAAATTGCTCTTTGAAATTAGTGGAGATATGAGAAAAATCCTACAAGGTAGGTCGTGGTATTTAGTCCCTGGTGCAAGGAGGTTTTTCATGTAAAAATCTCTTTGTTGATTACTTTTCGCAATTATTCTTGTTTGTGTATGTTCAAATAGTTCATAGAATCAGGTTATTTGAAAATGCAAAAATCAGGCAAGATATAATCCAACCCCCCTTCTTGTATCTAAGTTTAGTCTAAAATAACAGAATGCCTCAGAACTGTTAACTATTTTATGCTGCAAGCTGCTTGAGGCAAAGGGGTCCAATGTCCCGTTTCCTCTTTTCCATAGCAATGGAATATTTAAGTAGGCAATTGAATAGTCTGAAAGAAGAGAAGGCATTCAAATATCACTCCAAATGTTTGAAGCTGGGGATCACATATCTGAGTTTTGCAGATGACCTCTTGCTCTTTGCTCAAGGAGATGTGAAGTCAGTATACTGTCTTTATCAGTGCTTTAATTAGTTTTCTTTAGCTTCAGGATTACAAGCAAATCTAGGCAACAATGTTTTATACTGTGGAGGAGTGGTACAGGAAGAAATAGATAAAATGTTAGGTTATACCTATGGTGATATGCCTTTCAAATACATTAGGAGTTTCTTTATCTAATAAGAAGTTATCGTTAATACAATGGCAGTCACTCAGAAGATAGTAAGCAGAATTTCTTCCTAGATAGCACGGAATCTATCTTATGTTGGACGGATTCAATTGGTAAAATCAGTCATCTTTGGCATCCAAGCCTGGTAGTCCCAAATATTCATGATACCGGCTTGGATATGATTGATGCATACTGTCGGAGCTATGAATGGTCCAGGATCAACATAATAACTAAGAAGGCTCTGGTGGCATGGGAGAGAATTTGCTTACCCAAGTCTGGAGGTGGCCTTAATCTCATGAACCTAAGGTTATGGAATAGGGCTACAGCCTGCAATTGTTAAAAATTGCTGGGCCTTAGCACATAAAAATGATAGATTATGGATCAAGTGGATCCATAGTTATTACATCAAAGGGCAATAATATTTAACTGTAGGAGTGCCTTAACATGTATGCTGGATGATTAGAAAAATCTTTGAAGCTAGGGATACCATGATGCAAATACAAGACCAAGTTGCAATTAGGAAATCTTTAATTAGGCAAACCTGCTTGCATCACTTAGGAGATCAACCAAGGTACCTATGAAATCTCTAATGTTCTTTAATGATGCCAACCTCGAGAAAGTTTACTATGTGTCTTGACATACATGAAAGACTTCTCACTGCAAATAGGCTAACTAAATGGGGCATCAACGTGGAGATAAAGTCTAGCCTTTGTCAGAAATAAAATGAGATAAATGAACCCTTATTTGTATAGCGCAGATTCTCGAGGAAGGTATAAAGTGTAATGATATGGGTAAAGAAGAGAACAAATATACTAACTGCATGGACGGAATGTCAACGGTGGACCATTGAGAATGCCAAAGGGAAGCCTTCGGCTGCACAGATCTTCAAGATTATATATGTTGAAATAGTGCATGTTATATAAACAGAGAGAAATTAAAGTATCATTGAGAAGAAGAGCAAAGAATGGGTCAACATTGCAAGATAAATAGCTTATATGTGTAGTGCTAGATCACCTGTTAGATATATGAGTCTTTTACAATCATGTTCTAGTTTTCCCTGTGATGACAATTCGAGGTAGAAGATAGATCCTTTCCTTTTAGATAGTTAGTTGAGTTAGGCTTTGTAAAGACATCTTTGGTGATAAATATGTTTAATTACCAAAAAAAGAGTGTATAAGAATAGTGTTGAATAGAGTGTATTAATATTGGTGGTACTAATTATGCATACATTAGTTATGCTGAGATTATTTCTTATCGACGATTTGCTTTAGTGTATTAAAAATTACATGCATTTCATAATTTTTTTAAAAAAATTATTTGTTTACAAAAACACCCTCCAAATTCTTTAGGGATAATTAAATTAATTTGGTTTATAGAGTTTGTGCAATTGCTGATCCAAGAAAGTATGTCCATGGGGCAATTGGCTTCACCAGAGGGGAAGAGGAATAATCCTACTATTGTCGAGAAAAGTACTTTAATTTTCAGAAAAAGAATTGTGTTTTTTTACCCTTTTTTTGGTTAAATATAATATTTAATAGAAGGGATGATTAAATAAAAGAATTTTTATATTAATAAACGGGGTAAAAAAATTAGAAAAGACAAATTTGTCACCCTATATCTTATTTACATTAATGAAAAATACGTAAAAAAAAATTTAATTGAGCATACAATTTGATGGGGCGATTTTGTCTTTAATTAAGCATATGTATCCATTAATAACTTTGATATTGCCAATACCATAGTTTGCTATGTATTATCTATACATAAGATAATACCAAATAGGGCGTGTAACTAATGCTTGTATTAGTTAAAAAGAGATTGAAAAAGTGTACCAAACAAGGTTTTACTAACACAAAAAAACTAATGCATACATTATTTTTTTCTAAGGTACTCTACCAAACGGCCTCTAAATAAGGTGAAGGAAGAAGAGTGTAGTCCAAAAATATGAGTATTGAACTTTTTTATTTGTAATAAAATCTCTAAAAAGATGACAAACAATCAAAGAAGAGAAATATCCACCATTTAGATACCTTTTTTTTTTGTAGTTTGTATATATTAGAATGAATACTAAACTTGTTAGCATGTATTGATGGTTAGGTTGGGGTTGAGGCCCCTACTTTACAAATAATTTTAGGACTAAGATTGTTCAATGTACTTGGACACTTTGCATTCTCCGGCTTTATGAGTGTGGTCTCTTGAAATTGAGTTTCAAGGTTGAAAAAGTTTTTCTTCTTTTGAAATTATAATAATCAAGTGAAATATATGTTTAAATATTCAAATATTACATTTATTCACATCTCACATTTTTTTATGTAAAACGGCTACTAAATAGGAAATTTACTATACTAATCAACTTTTTCCTATTTTGAACAAAATTAGGTAAGTTCCTATTCTTATAAAAATATAAATTATTTTTGGTAGTGGTTTTTTTTTTTTTTTTTTGGTTCAATTGGTAGTGGAGTTAATTACAGTTGTATTTTATAAATTGTCAGAGGGCAAATTAGACTTCCAAGATCTTCAAGTACCACGTGTGTTACGTGTGCAGCAACCATTTCGGTTCAACCAATACTGCTAGACCGGTTATAGCCAGTCACAATCCATTGACTTTCTCAAATTGCTAAAAAAAGAAGCAGAAAATTCACAACACCACAATCTTCCTTCCTCTCCGATCTGTGTTCACCACACGCCTTCATCGCTTGTGGCGGCCTTCTGCAACCTCAAATCATCGGAATTCGGAAGTTACCAACTTTTCCGGTATCCCCAGTTCCATTTCTAATTATTTAATTATCTTTTTTCTCTTTCATATTCCATTGTTCCAATACTTTCTGTTTGGTGGGTGTGTGTAGGAATTAGAATAAATTATAGGGATACTGATTTCTTCTGTATGTGGTTTAGCTGAGATTAGTTTTTGGTTTTCTCTTTTTCCTTTTGTTATTTCAAATGATTTGGGATATTAGTGTATTTTGATTTTTGAGCTCAATTGTAGTTGATGGTATGACAACAGGGGGAAAAGAAATTAGCTAAAGAAAGATAAAGTAAAAAGGGGTGGTGGGACAAATGATAATTGGGTCTTAACCGTTCAATGTTTAGGAAGTTGAACTTAATTGATTGTGCTACCATGATTTACTCCCACTTGCTGTTAAATGGAAAAACATTGGCAGATTCATATAGCCGATCTCAACTTGTTTCGGACTGAGACATAATTGTTGCTCTATGAAAAGTTGCAAACTTGTGTGGACGAAGATTACACAGAGAGGAATAGATGTCTTAACATCTAGTAAAAGAGTTCAAAAGATACTTGGAGCTTTACAATCTAGTTGATAAAGGGGATATCTTGAAGGAGCCTATTGCTGAACACCTCAGGGAATACCAAACCAGGTGTAAAAGACTGCTGGAACATTGACATACGCTTGCCCAGCAACTCGGTAGAATATGGAAAGCACGTGCATTTTCTAGTTGTAGGCATGATTTGATATATGATTGTCCAGTCCCATATAGTGTGGCCTCTTCTCGCTATAACCGATAAAATCTCTTAACCCCATTTAAACACCCTCCCCCCACACATCACCCAAAAGAAAAGGGGAAAAAAAGGAAAGAAACAGTATTTGGAAAATAAAGGCGTGTTTCTTACAAATTATTGGAACGATAAATATCAATCAACCATGTGTCAAAACCAAACTAGTTGGCATTGGCAGTTTGAACAGTTAATAAGTATGTCAAGTCTCGTAAAGTTCCCCTTTCTTTTGGATCTACCATGGTTTTGGGGTGTTTGGTGGAGAGAGATGCATAGCATATTCAACTTATGGTATGTGAAGTTAGTGTCAAATGGATAAATAGGTTGAGATAATGAAGAGTTGAAATGAGAAGAAAGATAGGAAAATTAGGATAATAAAGCTAGCTTGAGACATCAAAGCGAAAAGAGATGAAGGAAGTTGATGAAATGAAGAAATGAAGAAATGAAGAAATGAAGTAGATACAGCTTAACGACTTGGAGCTATACTGAGAGAAGTTTCAATTCATTGAAAAATATACTCCAAATAGTCTATGTAGTAAAAGTTATGCCGTCAGTGAGAAAGAAACTATGTTAACAATGGAGTGAAAATGGATGCATGAAATAAGTAAAGAAGAAGCAGCACTCAGAATAGAGAAAAACCTCAGTGAAGAACTGCAATACTAAATAATAAAATCTAGTTAAGGTAAATTTGTAATTTTCCCTAGAGTTGTTAAAGCTGCGCTTATAGCGCTCTTAATCCCTGAAGCGAGGCTCAAAACATGTTGAGCGCTTCGCCTCGCTTAGCGGACACTTCAGTGTCGTCATCAAGGCTTTAAAGCATACTTTTCCTAACCAATGAGCATAATCCTGAAGAGGCGACATGGAACAACTGATATTTCACTTTAGCGTAATTTTTTTTTTCAATTTCTTTTTCACATGTTTGTTATTCATGCTTATAATTACTCGTCTTGGACTACATATACATGTTTGTATTTTTTTGTCCCTTGCGTCTTTTTTCATTAAGCTCACGCTTTATTTGTTCTTTCGGCTTAAAGCCCCAATGGACCTTAGAGCTTTTTTTACGCATTTTGCCTTTGATAACATTGATTTGCCCACGAGTTTTTAGTAATTATAATCCAAACCAATGCTACTTCATTACCTGAGATTTGGTCAAAGTCCCTCTTTTTCAAAAAGAAACTTATAGGGTTGATCCCAAATGTCTCAGGTAAGAAGTGGTTTGGGATTGGATTATAATTACTAAAAACTTGTGGGTAAATATTAAAACTCCCAAAATGCCTAAGTGTTGTTCTGCACAAACTCAGGTTGTTTAGTTCAAAAAATCTAAGTGCATTTGAGTGGTAGATTCAGATTTCTGAAAGAAACTGAAGGAGGAAAAAATATCAAAAGAAGTATCTCTGATATCAGGTATTGCATACTAATGCTAGTGACATCCTTTTCATGTTTCCCTAGTTTAACAGTGTTTTCAAAGGCTCATTTCAGACTCTGAAGCTCAAAGAAGCTCAAAGTAGGCGCTTTGCACCACTTAGGCTACCTTGAGAGGCAAGGCATTAAGGCATGCGCCTAATTTGTTATCTTGAATAGAATTATACTAAACAATAAATATGATTGGCAAAAAAAATATTAATTGTTAAGGAAATCATTATCGGCCATTCTTGTCCGTAGTGGTTGAGAGTCCTCTTCATGCCACTAGGTCAAGAGTTTGAGCCTGGTATCCTGGCAAACAAAAAGTTGTTAAAGGAAATCATTAAGAATGAAGTTGTTACTTTTTTCTTACATTACATATACATTTTTATTTTTTTCTCGCTGTGCCTTTTCTAGCTAAAGCCCACACTTTAATCGTGCTTTGCGCTTAAAGCCTTGATAAACTTGGAGCGTTTTTTAACGCTTTTCGCCTTTGACAACCAATGCCCAGTTATAGGTGGCTGGAGGGACATATAAAGCAAGTCTAAGTCGAGGAAACTATATTTTCTGTTGTCTATTCTCAGTTCATTTCTTGTTTCTTGCTTTAATGCCAACGGCTCTCCCCATCTACTCTTTTTCTGTCCTTTCTTTATCTGTCCTACTTTGCATCATTATGGTCTTGGAAATTGCTTAGTGCTAGTTATATATTGAAAACTTGTTTTTCTATCTGCTATCTTTCGTATTATGCTAACAGAGTTTTGCCGTGAGCGGCATCTTAATAAATTTGGACATAAATGCTACATCCTATTCCAAAATGTGTAATCAACCCTCATACCCGTTCTAACCGTCTTCTTTGCCTATATATTCGTTCAGGATCAGAAGAAATGGAGTTCTTCTTCAGGACACAGAATGAGGAGACATCTGATTGCTCCTTCAATGGACAGGACATTCAAAGATGCCCATTCTTGAGGAACATCAATAAACCGACAAACTTTTCTTTCTTCTCTTCCCTGAACTTCCCCACACCTGTAAGTTGTGATTTCTTATTGTTGGTGCTTCAAGTGATATGGTTACCATTTGCTGTAGTACTTTTTAAACATAAACATCCTAGTTTTTTTATTAATTGCTTTTGCTTATGCTGTTATTGCTTCTAATGCTTGAGTGTCTCACGCTTAATCTCTATTACCTTTCAGGTAAAGGGGGGTAAAGGTCCAATTTTTGAAGATGGCCCCAACTTCGATATGGCATTTAAAGTCTTCCATGGAAAAGATGGTGTTGTCCCACTTTCTGGAAGATCTCAACCTTCCAATGACAACACGGAAGCAGAGTTTGCTCCTCAATTTCATCCGTTAGCGGCAAAAGCTGCCACCATAAGTTTGTCAGCATTCGGACCAGGAGGTCCTTTTAGTTTTGATTCTTTCTCTCGGAAATGGAATTCACAGAAGAAGAAGCCTGAGTCATCCAAAAAGAAAAAACCTTCTTCTCAGGTTTGTTTGCTGGAATTAACAAGAATATGTGGTATTGAAGAAGCCAAGAATGTTATATTGTAATTAATAGCAGCAGTTATGATCATGATTCTAAATTCCTGTTATTGACTATATACTTGAAGACTGAAATGTTCGAAAAATGAATTGGTTGGTTAGTTTGCCTGGAAATGGGATTTCTGAAATTTATTCTGTCTTGTGGAGTCCAAATCGTGATGTTTAAAAGATGAAAGGAAATGAAAAGAATGGTTAGGTGATAAACTATTGCTACTAGAGATAGCACTGAATATTCTCGATCTATTGATACTTAAACATGAAAGTTATTCACTTTCTGTATCTTAATTGTCTTGTCAAATGATAGTCATTCTTTTTAATTGTTCATATTATGTTGACTGGCTTTTACTGGTTTAGTTACTCCGTTGAATGGTTTTGTTTTTCACTGAGGTTCTATCTATCATATGTCAGAAGGAGATGGCACGAAACATTGTAATCTCCTTGGAAACTGATAAGTCAACATTATTTTCTCTTTGATTCCTTAAATTATCATTATAGAGTACTTGCAGTTGTTGATTGTTTTGGGTGGTATGTTTGTTTTATCTTTGGGAGTATCAGTGTTCAAATCTAATGCTAGTTGTGAAATGGATTTCTTTAGGATAAAATGGTGACCTTAAAAAAACTGTAGGTAGAGTTGCACAACATTGGGAAAAAGAAAATTGTCTGGCTATATGGCCCTTTCGGATTATTTTCTAATCGACAGAAGGGACTTCATTGAATTAACTGTGTTTGTCAACTATAAGTCTTAATGTCGGACATTGACATTAACTAAATGGTATAGTTGTCATAGAAAACGGATATAGTAAGTTGTTGAATTTGATAAACTTTTCTTGAATATCACGTCACAACTTTTTTTGGTAGGTCTTCTTGTTTCTGAAAGTGAAATTCAATGGTATATAACTTCTTCAAAGAAATTGATGAGTGTTCTCCTTGGTGAAGGGCTACTTTATTGCATTCTTATCTGCAAAAATGGCATCTGATAAACTTCGCCTTATTTTTAATTCATCCTTTTTCGTATCTTCAGGACAATTCCTCTAAGCACGAGGCAATGGGGAATGAGTGGTTGGAGACAGGGAACTGTCCTATCGCCAAATCTTATAGAGCTGTGAGTGGTGTCCTCCCACTTGTGGCAACAGCTTTTCAGCTGCCTCCTGGAATGAAGCTCAAATGCCCACCTGCAGTTGTTGCAGCCAGGGCTGCCCTTGCCAGGACTGCCTTTGTGAAGACCTTGCGGCCACAACCACTATCTTCAAAGATGCTTGTTATTGGAGCCTTGGGTATGGCAGCCAATATTCCACTAGGCATATGGAGAGAGCACACTAAGAAGTTCTCACCATCTTGGTTTGCTGCTGTACATGCTGCTGTTCCTTTCATAGCTATGCTGAGGAAGTCGGTTGTGATGCCCAAAACAGCTATGGCATTAACCATTGCTGCTTCTATCTTGGGACAGGTCATTGGCTCAAGAGCTGAGCGACTTCGAATGAAAGCAAAAGCCGAGGGTCTTAAATTGGTAGCACAGACTGGCTCCGATGGGATTATTGCAGGTCTCAACTCGATCCAGGTCAATAGTATGCCCGGTGCTCATTGTGGCAAACAGGGGATGATTAAAGACCAATCCTCGAATGAACCCGCCAACCCTATCTCTCCATCTGCCAGTCTTTGTTTCTAAAGGAGGTTTATAGAACTGGTAAATAAGCAGTAGAACCATAAGCTGCATATTACATATTTTGTGTTTACATCAGGCTCTCTATGTAAAGGAGAAATTACCATGACCTATTTGGTCGGGTGTTGCAGAAGAATCGACAAATACAATGTACTATTGGATGGAACCTCTATAATATATTTACCAATCATATTCCCACTGTCGATCTCTGTCGCTCTTCTCACTATCCATTGGGTTCTTTATTGTGTTGAATGTAAATGACCATGTTGTTCACTAAAATGTTAAGAGTGAGTGGAGAAATAGAAGGAGCAATTTGCTATGAAGAAGTGAAGACTTTCTGGCATATTTCAGGAACTACCATAGAAGTTGTGTGAAGAAAGGAGCTCATGTGCAGAGTCCGGAACCTAAATGTGGTCTTTTAGGACTCAAATGGCTGAAATGAGTGAAAAAAACACTTAGTGACCAAAATATATATAGTGTCCTTTTAAAGGACGCTATACCTTAACGTCCGTTTTGAACGTTAAGGTATAGCGCCCTTTTATAACGGTGCTATATGTGAATTTGACAAGACTGTAAGGTATAGCGCCTTTATAAATGGCGCTATACATATTTTGTGGGCCCACCAAACTCTTCTGCGCTTAACTGACATAACAATAATTCAAATGGGTATAGCGCCCTTATTAAAGGCTCTATACCTCAAAAAATTTAACTCCTCGGATTGGGCATTGACTTATTTAAAGACGTTAAGGATTTTGTTAAAATCCATTCAGAAATATTCTCAAGTGTTGGTAATTTTTTCTTCTTGTTAAATTCTCAAGCATTTTGTCATAATGTCTGAAGAGCGAAGAATTAGGGTTTCATTATATTGGGGGGGAGGGGGTGAGGTTGTGGTGGCGAATAACTCAGTAAGCTATAGTTTATCTCCATTGTGTCATGTTAAGTTGCTACTTACAATGGAGTACGATATATTGGTATCGTTGTTGTGTAAAAAAAATGAGTGTTAGCAAACGTTCGGTGAATCTTAGAGATTGGCAACTCTTGAAAATTTGGATAAAGTAATTAAGCAATTAAGCATTCACTACTAATTGCTCACCAACTAAGATTATTTAGCACTAATGAAAGCAATAAAGAAATTAAAGGCATAAACATAAATGCATTAATTAAAAGATAAGGATAAAGGGTGAGACTTGCATGTCTTCAAGTTTATCATTTATCAAGTCTACCTAAAATAAAAGCCTTAAGGGTTATTTATAATAGAGTGGGTATAGCCACGATCCAGAATTCCCATCATCGGGGCCGTGATGGCGCGTAACATTTCACTTGCTAGGCAAGCTAACGTTAGAGAATTTATTAAGCCAAACCTTATTCAATTCGGTAAATAACAGCAATAATCTGAAATGAAATACATCGAATGCAGAATAATACAGAAGCTTCAACATTTACTATTACCCGGATCTGGAGTCACAACCCACGAGCTACTATGATTACTACAAATAGAGTCTGAAGAAGGAAAATACATTGTTTTGAAGTAGAAAAACAGTAAATGATAAAAACTAGGGAGAGACTCTAGGGTCTGCGGACGCCAGGAGATCTACTTTGGGTCTCCTGTCACCAAATCCAGCGGCCAACCTCTCAATCAGCTAGAGCCGGTACCAAATTCTGTACAGAAATACAGAGTGCAGTATCAGTATAACCGACCCCATGTACTGGTATCCAGCCTAACCTCGACGAAGTAGTGACGAGGCTAAGATAAGACACCTACAAATCGAACCTGCACAATTTAACAGTATATATACAAATAACAGCAATGAAGAACTAGACAGGTAATATCAGAGGGGGAAACATGTTGAGGGGATTATGAGATAGAGAACCACAGTGGAATGGTAACTAGAACATCCAATATACCATGAACCAATAAGAACCAGTAAACACAGTAAAGGAAAAATTGCACGGCGTCACTTTTCATGCTTTATTCTCATTCTCACCATAAAATCAATAGAAACGGCACAACATCACCCTTCGTGCATTAACTCTAATAACGTGGCACGGCGTCACCCTTTATGCATTAACACTCACAATGTGGCATGGCATCACCCTTCGTGCTTTCACTCTCAACCTCACATAAAGCCAATAGAAACTGCACGACATCAACCTTCGTGCATTAACACTCTCCCTTACCATAATGCAATGAACAAATAACAATAAGGAGATAAAATAACAAGTACAAGCCTTAATTCCACATTTGGTTCCACAATATCAACCTCAACTTCGGAATCAATTCTCAATTAACACCAAAAGATTCATAAATATGATAAAAGCGATCGATTTAACAATACTAGTCTAAACATGGATAACATGAACAAAAGAAATTATAATTGCAAGAAGCCAAATCCCACCCGTATGATTTAACCCGGCTACAACGCATAAGTACTCGTCACCTCACATATACATTGTTCCCAATAATTAAACACGTAGCAATTAGGCAAACAATTCATATTCCCTCAATACAAGGGTAACCATGACACTTACCTCGCTCCAACAACCAAACTCAAAGCTCAACCACTGCTTTTCCTTTCACACAAGCCTCTGAACCAATATAATCTAGCAAATTACCAACCAAATAATTCAATTTAATCCTTGGGAACTACCCACGATTGTAAAGAATTCAATTTAGGCCATTATTGATGTCACGACCCAAACCTGATATAGAAACTTATACTTGTGACACACGATCCTATAAGGCCAATGTGATCCATTATATACTTTAAATATAGGCCGACAAGTCCATACAAATATCCGTATACATGAAATATGTCTACAAGACTCTAAGAGTACATACTTATCAAAAAGCTCAGGACAGAGCCCCGCCATACCAAACAATACACGTACAAATCATACTGACTAAACAAGCAACTCCGGAGCAAATGGAGCGCACCAAAATCTTTCGCTGAGCTGATAGCCTACTTGGAGGACTCTCGACCTATCTATTGGGACCAGCGGGCATGAAACTCAGCATCCCCAGGCAAAAGGGACGTCAGTACAAATAATGTACCGAATATGTAAGGAATGAAAATCAGTAAATAATAGACATGAGATAAATATGGAGTAAAAGACTTGACATGTAAGTCTAAATAACTATGTAAATAATGAAATAATCATAGTGTCATGCATATGCGTATTAATTTCATGCCGTGTATATGTACATGTGTTCATAACATCATCAAGCCTCTGAGGGCATCCCATCATATCATCTCGGCCATTGTAGGCAAAATCATCAACGTATACTAGCTGATCAGGTGGTGGTGCGTATATAAAGTCATAACCTTTTGCCATATCCCATATACATACATATACATGTATATAACGCCATCTGGTCATGGGTCAATGTACATGTATAAAAGAATGCAATGCATGAGAAGTATGTCAATAAAATCTCTTGGAATGTTATAAGACTATTATGCTTTTGTGTAATATCATGAAACAAACTTTATCAACGTATGTATTTCCTGAGACCCATGAACCAGACGATAGAATAATAAGACATATGGGAATTCAAGAACATAGGCACCTCTAATACTTCTATTAATAGAGTCATTTATAGAAGTTGTGCATTTGCTCGTTTCGTTCGTGTCGTATAGATCATGCCAAAAAAAAAGAAGGGATAGCCTTAACATACCTGAGCCGATTCTCTTGACGATCCTTCCAACAACACCCGTTGATTGCGATAAAATATGTAACGGCGAATCGAAGTAGGAAAAAATCCATATGATATTCTTGAGAAAGATTGCACTGTACTCCCCTTAGAATCGCAAAATTCCGTTGCAATTACGCAGTATAATTTCGGATAAAATAATTCGCTGAATCAAAATTACGTCAATCTATCTCATTTTGTAAAAGATATGTATGAAATATTGTTTGAGAATTTCCATCCGTTCCTACATGTATAAGCATCTCAATTTGTGATTTTGAAAGGTCTTTTTATATAAGTGGGTGTGGGCCCCACACTTTTTACAACTAAGCCACAAAGGCTCCTCCAATCTTGCCACCTTATTAAATGAACTTAAGAGTCACATTAGGCTTGATTTAAGCCTTCATGCTTGCTGCCACATTAGGGAGTTAATTCCTTATCCAATAATTTTTTAATTATAAGTTAATCTCCCACTTAAAAATTCATAATTACCCAATTATCCACATAATTAAGAATTATCCTAAATTACTTAAAACACTACTTATTTTTAACACATCTTATACACCTTAATTTCATGGTCATGTAATACCTTGTATGGCACTAGTCCATATATACCAGGTATTATACCTCAGACCGTATTTTATCAAAAAATATCAAACTTTGACGAAATTCTTCGATTTACTTCCCCTCTTACCTTCACAAATTTACTCATCACTTATTTGAAATATCATAATGCTTATAATCTCAAAATAATCTCATTCCTGAACTTACTTCGATTAAATTACGATGAAACTTTAACGTACGAAAATGTGGGAGGTAACATCTCATTTTCCGAGCTTATCTTAATTTTAATATAGTGTACTTCCACGTACGAAAACATGGGGTGTAAAATCATTCCCCCCTTTGGAACATTCGTCCTCAAATGTTGACTGATGCACTTATCATTTTCATGACTTGTGTCTTCCGAATACTTTAGTAATCTTCCTTTCCATCTAGGAAACTGTTCTGTGAATAATTCCAAAGGCCAGGGCATCCCCCCCCCTTTAGGCCTCTTTCTCACACCACGACTTATGGTCGGAATTATTCCAATCTCGTAACTGTCTCTACCTTCTATTATGCTGCTTGTATGACTCTGACCTTGTAAGTGCGCCTATACGACTCTTCTCTTCTTTTTCCTCCAATTTTTAACCAATCTCTAGGTCTCACTGTGTAAAAATATACAGAGCTTGATAATNAAGATGTCTCTCTGGGCATCTATAGGTATACTGAAGTTCTTCGCTCGGTACTTTGTTGAACTTATGGATATTACTATATCTTATTTCATAGACCCGGTTATCCATTCGTATGACTTTACTACATCTAGGTAGGTCATACTATACCATAACTCTTACTTCGATTTACCATTACTGAGGTCTGCTACCAAACTCCTGGTTACTCTCATTGCTCATCCTATATGCATAAATCTAAGTCCTTTAATGCTTCTTCATTATTGTTCAGCTTAAGAATGATGGTCTAATCTCATCTCATACTTTGTAACTTTTATCCATCCATTGTTGATTCACCTTAATACCGATAACTTGACCTCTTATGTAACACTGTCGCTATGGCTCACGTCTCATAGGGGAACATCTGAAATGATTAGACCGATCCACCTAGGGCAATACCATTCTTTCATAACCGTTAGCATCCCAATGTGATTCACCTTACATGGGTTTTTTATCATGTACAATTCATGAAATCCCTTTCTTTTCTTCTTCAAATCATTACTCAATCGAAGGCCCTAACGTCATCCTTTATCTATCACAATTACACCCTCATTCTACTACCAGGGAAGCATTTCATCTCTTCTAAATGCTATTAGTCTTAGGCTCATTTGAGTTCATTCAGGCTATACTGAGCTTTGTATAACTTAGAGAAACCATCAACTGTTCTTATTTTTATGGGCTTAATCCTGAGGACTTCTCCATTCTCGTCACCTTCTCACTCGCCCTTTCTTATCCTTACTCCTATCTTCCTAAAACTTTTCACTTTACCATACTTAGCTTGCGACCTACATATATCTATTTATATTATTTGCCACCTTCCTTCAACTTGCTTGCACCAATTTCCTTGTGTTATTTTGGAAACATTGTCTCTAACTATCCTTGACTCTCTTAGCTAGACCTCTTGATACTTAGAAACCATAGGTTGGAAGATATGTCACCGACGATGCCGCTATCATTCCTGGATACTGAATCCCAACGCTTCTAGCCTTTTATCTGAAGTATGGACTATTCACAATCTTCTGCACTTGAGTATCTCGTACGTTGTTCACCTTTACCTTACCTCCCTTAAAATCTCACATCACATATTCTATCTCTTTCATGACCTCTCTTCCAAATAGGTATAATTTACATCCACAATTTTAAGCTCTATTATAACACTTGCACCTCCGGTGCATACACAATCCGGTGGGAGCTTCATACTGACTTCTTATGAGGTTGGTACTTTTCTAACTGGCTTTATCGTAGAGTCGTTATAGAATATGGCTGTTGTACTATATTTCTTGTACCTCTGATATTAAGAGTGATTCCGCTATGTTCTCAATCATGATTTCTATAATTTTCTGGGTCCAATAATCAAACTCCCGATTTACTTAGTTGATGTAACTCTTTAGTTTACTCTTCCTTCCGATCGGTCTTTATGTAGGCTTAAGCTATCTTCCGATCTGCAGCTCATGGTATTAGTTATTATCTTGGCCTTTCATGGGCGCTATGGAATATCCACGATACAATCTTCTTAACGCTTCAATCCTTTGTCTATGACCTGGACTCAATTCTTTCTTTTAACTTATACCGTAGTCTTCTATGGCTGTATGATTGTCAACATATATTCTTCATGGATAATACTCCGAAATCTTAGGTGCATTCATAACGTAACTAACTCTAGATCATTGAATGAATAATTCCTTCCGTTCCTTCTCAACTTTCTTTAAACGTAAGCTATTACCTTTCTTGGTCTTTTTTCCCCTTCGTTGCGTGCATACTTAGCTTATCTTAGTTCCCACGCATGCTGGACTTCTCGTGCAACTCATATGATCTCGAATCCTACTTTTGATTTTATTTCCTGTTCATTAGCCACAGTAGGTTCCACTTTCTTATAGAGTGCATACAATGTTGTAGTGAGAGTATATTTACATGACCCTTCCTTCTTCAAGTTACTATGCTTAGGTTGAATCCTTCTTCCTTATTTCCTCAACTAGCCTTTCATTGTAGTACTTAGGGAGGAACCTCTGACTCTTGTAAAGCTGCAAGCTTATTACATCGTATTCCCGATAGAATTTTTGATGTTCGTACTCACCTATAATTATCCTTAGTTACTTACCTCCACACTCACGTGTTGCTTTTGAACTGAAGTTTTGACTGTCTTCCTAGTGGGACTCTCTTTTATTTCCCTAACACTCATACGGTACCTCTAACTACCCCAACTCCTATCTGAATATTTCTCAAGGATCACGATGTCATATCTACGATACTGAATTCCCCATTTTGGGGTTCACTATGTTTATCTTGCACCATCTGTTGATTTGTCTGTATCCTCTTGTCTAGCCATAACTAGGCTTTTCCTGAATCAACTACTAACTACTCGTTGGCCCATTCTTGTATCAATATTCCGTGTAATCTTTCTTGGCTTATTTCCTTTGTCTTAACTTAGGTCTCACACTGGCTCCTTATTTATCAATAACATCCTAGGCAGGAACCCTTACTTCCTTTCCTTGACTTCGCGTTTGCATAATGTTCTGGAATTGTAACATATCTGTAGGCTTTGAATAAGTGCAATCTCATCCCTTTCTCATTTTTTTATCGCATTCTTCCTTTACCATTCCATAGTTACTAGAACAACTTAACTTTGACTTAATGCCACATCACTCCATATTCCCCCCTTTAGGGGAGTACTTAAGATTTAGCGCTACGACGATCTACCTATATATGTTTTACCTCTTCATCTTTGGCGTATTTTCACATCATCGATGACCCTTACTCGCTTTGCGGTGATCCTTCTGTACCAAGGATAACAAATTCCTTACTCACGAGGGGGACACTTAGTGTAACCGGCACACATAGTCACTTAAGCTTAACTTTGCTCACATTGCTTGCTTTAGGGCGGCCTCTTCCTGAATGACCTTTAAAGATTATTCTTCTATCGCCCATTCTATTATCGCTGGAATGCAAATCTGAAATTTTCATGATGCTGACTGTTACTCAGTCCCTAATTCAGGTTTAGTTTATCTTGCTCACCAGTCCATACTGATTTCTATTACTATAGGGTCTAACTTTTCCTTCAAGTAATCACGTTAGAGTCACAAACTTATTTCTCGAAATGAGGATATGACATTATGCCCTATACTCTTTTGTTGTCTCAAGGCCTGTCACCTCTCATCTTTTCCTTCCCTTGACTATAGATTCTGTAATGCTGTCTTTTTTTATCTACCGTGGTCATTCATGTATCACATCTCACTCATAATGCTGCATTAACCCTCTTCTTATTTCCCTGCTAATATTTCTGTCTATCACCTTATTTTGAAAACTTCCACAAGACATCCTTTTGCTTTTAGCTCTCCTTTGCCCCATCCACTTGCACTTTGGGTTGCCTAACAGGAGCCACGCTAAGATAATATTATCCCTTATAGGCTGCTAATTCCTATCTTTGAAAATATTTTTTTTTTAACATTCTAGTTTTCATATCTAGCTATATCATTTTAGAGTGCACCATCTGGGTGTCTCACAAGGAGATCTATTAGCACATTTGCAATATCCTTCGAAAATATCAATTGACACAAACAATCCATTCATCCTTTTGGGTCACCCTAACCCCATCTAGATCCTGATATTATGCCTTCTCTTATACTACTTCTGTTAGCTCCCATAGGGCATTACTGAGATGGGTGTGTCCGATTGTACATACAACTGTTATTGTTGAAGGTAACTCAAAAGGCTTATATTTCTCTACCTGGATTGTAAATACTGATAATCTTCATTAACTGGGCGCCTCGTACCCTTCTTCACCTTACTTCTTTAACTTGTTGAAACTTGTATCTACCTTCTGAATCTCTCATCGCTTTTCACAATATGGGTAGATATTATAGCCTTAAGGCTCCTTATCAATAAGCTTACACGTCTTAGTACACACATGTTCTGCTGAAGACCTCACATTTACTCATTATAAGCATGATGCAAAAATTGAGTTCCTCTTACTCAACTCTTCCACAGCTATATCTCTTACCAACAGTCTTTCTGGATGTAGGTATCATCTTATTAAGACTAAAATGGTATTTAGAAGTTTTAATTTCTACGACTGAGCTCTACCACACGATCTAGAGTAAGAAGAAAGTGTGACAGTCTTAAATGCCTTGTAGCCTCCTACTTATAAGTGTGGTGCACAACACACCCATAAACAAGACTCTACTAGACAGAGCTTGTAGACTCCCTAAGACAAAACTGCTCTGATACAACTTTTTTCACGACCCAAACCGATGGACCGGGATGGGCACCTGGTACCTTACTCAATCGAGTACCAACGTAATGTATCTTTCGTATCATACAATCATAGGTAAATGAGCCAGAAAGGCTATCATGAGATAACCAGAATAAACATTTACTATCATTGGTAAATGGGCCAAAAGGGTCGTGATGGGCTAACCAGAATAAACATAAGGGAATACTCAAAACATAGGCTGATAAGACCATACAAGTATCCATATTCATGATATCTGTCTACAAATCTCTAAGAGTACATACATGTCATAAAGTTCGGTACAGGGCTCCGTCATACCAATCAATACATGACCAAATCGTACTGACCAAATAAGCAACTCCGGAGCAAATGGAGCGCACCAATATCTTCTGCTGAGCTGATAGCCTACACGGAGGACTCTCAACCTGTCTATCGGGTCCTGAGGGCATGAAACGCAGCATCCCCAGGCAAAAGGGACGTCAGAACAAATAATGTACCGAGTATGTAAGGAATGAAATTCAGTAAATAAAAGACATAAGAGAAACATGGAGCAAAAAACTCAACATGTAAGTCTCAATAGCTCTCTGAATCATTTAATACTTATAATGTCATGCATATGCGTATAAATGTCATACCATGCATATGTATATGCATTCATAACATCATCAAGCCTCTGAGGGCATCCCATCATATCATCTCGGCCACTATGGGCAAATCATCAACGTATACTAGCTGATCAGGTTGTGGTGCGTATATTACGCCATAACCTTTTCCCATATCCCATATACATATATATACATATATACGCGTATATAACGCCATATGGTCATGGGTTAATGTACATATATAAATGAATGCAATGCATGAGAAATACATCAATAAAATCTCTCGGAATGTCATAAGACTATTATGCCTTTGATTAATGTCATGAAGTAAACTTTATCAACTTACGTATTTTCTGAGACCCATGAACAGATGATAGAATAATAGGACACATGGGGAATCAAGAACATAGGCATCTCTAGTATTTCTATGAATAGAGACATTTATAGAAATTGTGCATTTGATCGTTTCGTTCGTATCGTATGGATCATGCCAAAAGGAAAGAAAGGATAGCCTTAAACATACCTGAGCCGATTCTCCTGACAATCCCTCTAACACACATCTTTGCGAAGAACACATAATGGCGGATCGAAATAGGGGAAAATCTGTATGATATTCTTGAGAAATATTGCACCGTACTTCCTTAGAATTGCAAATCCCGTTACTATTACGTCGTACAACTTCGCATGAACTCCTTTGCTGAAGATCGTTACTTGGTAGATGTAAAACATCTCCATTTTTGTGAATTTGATCACAATCTTTTATGGCTTTTCTTCATCCATCACTTAGAACATGTAAGTATCTACATTTTATAATTTAGAGAATTCTTTAAGTCTTGGTGGTGTGGGTCCCACATTGATAAGGATGACTTTGCCAAAGAATGTCCAAATTATGCCACATTTCAACCTAATCTAAGAGTCACATTTACCTTGCTCTAGGCTACCACGTTGAGCCTCCCTAAGACTTATCCAAATATTCACCTCTTTCCTTAATAAACTCATTAATCCCCCACTAATCCAATATTAACCAATTATCTACATAATTAAGAATTATCTCAAATTACTTATAATATTACTCACTTTTAACACACTTTATACATCTTGCTATCATGGTCATGTGGTACCTTGTATGGCACTAGTCCATAAATACGGAGTATTGTTGCTTGGACAGTATTTTATCTCATAATTTTAAACTCGACGAAATTCATTTTCATCAATTTGCTTACTCTCTCACCTTCACGAATAAACCCATCACTTGTTTGAAATAGCCTAATACTTATAATCCCAAAATAATTTCATTCTCGATCTTACGTCTATTAACTTACGATGAAACTTTAATGTACGACAATGTGGGATGTAACATCTCATTTCCGAGATTTCATCAATTTACTTATGGCATACTTTCACGTACAAATGGATTGGTCACGGGGATAGGGATGTTGGTGGTTCCACCCGTCCTGGGGATCAGTTCGGGAAATCCAGGGATTGATCTTGGTGGTTCTCTACCATTGGACCAGGCGTCCCACATCTCTAACATGTGGACATGCAATATCCGGTTCTCTTCGGCAGTTGCTGATTCAGGCTGGTCATAACCGGTGTGGCATTATCCTCAAGATCGATGACGCAGAGACTGCTTTCTGAAGACATCGGGGAACTTCCTTTTGATTTTGTAAAGTAAGGGTGAGAAGCCAGGATATCGTCAAAACCAACCACCTAAACAAGACCTTTCTATATAGCACGCACAAACAACCTTGTCGGTTTTGAGGTATTTAACAGATAGGGAATTGCACATTGGGGATGCAATGAACCTAACAGATAAACGTTTCTAAATGTCTTTGCAACGGCTGTGTGTTTCATCCTGACTTTTGCTATCTCTTTGTGAAATTTCAACCCTTGATTTCTTTCCCTTCTCTTTCTACAATTTTTCGTTGTTTTATTTCTCGCTTTTTTCTTCCTTTTGTTTTTGCCACTCTTTTCTTTCCTTTTCACTCACTTTCTTTTCTCTTTTTTTTATGGCTATGATTGAATCCTATGGGGATTGCCTACGTATCATGACGCCGCATTAATCAGATCATTACGTAGTTCAGGAAATAAATGCAATATAAAAGAAAAGAAATTTTTTGGGTTTTTCAATATTTCATTAATAAAGACATCTCATCTTTTTTGGGGGGAGGGGGATTTTCTATTACAAGGACTCGGAAGTGCTGATGACTAAAAAAGAAAACATACAGACTCGAAATAAAACAATGAAATAGACTTGAGAAAGACAAACATACTCGAGAAAAATTAAAATACAGACTCAAAAACCAAAAAATTAAGAATACATAAGAGCCTTTAATGCTACTCCAGGGGCCCGCGGGACATCGGCCAGTCTCGGCGCGAGCCTACATGCAATTGCTTCCTGAAGGTGGTCTAGGTCAGCCATCACCTGACGAACAAAGGTCATCAAGGAAGCAAAAAACATAGACCCGGCCATATCTTCACACTCATGACACTTCATCGCAACATAGTCGGCTATTTCTCTGATTCTCATTCTGATGACACCCTTTTCTTGAAGCAAGCGTCCAATTTGTTGTGTCCGGGCTTCTAGCACCTATGTGGATGTGTTGTCTTGGTCTTGCAACTTCTGCACACTCTCTTCTAATTGACACATCAAGGCATAGCAGTGTTCCCTTTCTTTTTGAAGTCATTGGTTTGCTGAACCATTTCATTTTCGAGGGTAGTGAGCTTTCCCTTTAAGATTGTGACTCCTCTGTCATACTTTTGCTTTAACAGATGAGCAAACCTTGTCTATTCTTCTGCACTTTTTTCCAATTCTTATTCAACCTTTGTCAAATCAGCCCCATAGTGATGCACTTTCCGCCTCAGGTTGGTTATAATTCTTTCATCTCTCTCACTTCTTACCGGCGTTTTGGCGGCTATTGTCATTTTCTGGATTTAAGCTCAAAGGACTTCATTTTCCCAAGCCAACCTCTTCTTTTCTCCTTCATCCTCAATAGCCTTCATCCTCATCAGCCTGCAAACTAAAATCAAATTTGATGTTTTTGATTTGTTCTTCTAGTTTGCTTATGATGGTCCGGTATTATTTTTATTTGGCTAACCAAGCCCACTGCTCCTGCGATGCGCCGACAAATTCTGGGATATGAGGCCTTTTAGTCGTCCTTTCAGATTCATCATTTGTCACGACTCTCTTTCCATACAAAGAAACATAACCAGGTAAGACCTCGCCCCTGGACAAATCACGCACTCGGGTGTTTTCCCCCAAAATACTGGCATTCGCTCCAAATTTGGCGAACCACTTCTTCAGGAAATTAGGAATCGGAGCGGAGATCGACCACATAAGTATTAAGATCTTCATCTCTAGGAACTGTCTGGCATCTTTTGAGTTGTCTCAAAACTCGTTATAGGACATAGGGATGGATATATAACGAAGGTGGGCATACAAACGATCTCATCAACGGGAAGCCACCCAATGTCCACTCTATCTGATCTGTGGTTATATAACGAAGGCGGGTAATCCAATATTTGACCCCTTCCGGCATTTTGAATCCTGTCACTCGTGTACCAAACTCTTCGATGTAATTTTTGTCTCGTAGACCCATAGTTCGTGTATCGGGGACTATCACGACCCAAAATCCTAACTCAGTTCGTGATGGCGCCCAACACCAGGGTCAGGCAAGCCAACACCCAATTAACTAAGGACTTTCACATATTTGATTAAACATTCCAACATGTGCGAAGTTTTAAAGCTCAAAACAGTTATTGAAAAGGATAATAAGTCAATTTAACCAAAAGCAGTCAAAAAGAAGCGCAAGCCAATATTTATATATACAGACCCGCAAACCATTATAACCACTACGTGTGTGCCAGGAACTAGTGTCACAAGTCCTACAGGCATACTAACAGAATATACAAAAGATATAATATAATTGTCCCACTGTCTGGATAAATAGACGGGAATCACAAAAGAAACCCCAAGGTGCTGCTGAGGATCGTCAGGAGAAGCAGCTCATCATGAAATCAGGTCCAGACTATACTCAGAATCGAGCTCCATCCTGATAACCAGATGCACCAGCCTCAGAACCTGTACAATCAAGTACAGAAGCGTAGCATGAGTACATAAACAAATATGTACCCAGTGAGTATCCCGCCTAACCTCGAAGAAGTAGTGACGAGAGGTCGACTTGATACTTACTAGGGTCAAAACAATACAATTTAAATACAGGGTAAAGATAAATAGCAGTAATGAATAGTAATAATAAGGACAGGAGCAACAACTAGCATTATGTAATACTTTTACTTAACACCTTTCCATAGCATAAAAGCTACTTAGTTCCCATCTTTTTCATGAAATCAACAGATAAATTACAGGGTTTCCCATCAATTATCAACACATAACAAGACGTGAACGAACGACCGGTACGACGTGAAAAGTAAATGTGCACTGCCGAGGGTCGAATGGCCCGAACCATAGATGCATCTATCTAGCCCGCTCGCGAATCGAAGATGACGATGCGGTTAACATAATACTAGGACTAGCCCGATCGCGAATCATTCATGCGACTCGGATTAATATAATACTAGGACTACCTCGCTCGTGAATCATTCATGCGACTCGGGTTTCCGTATAAATACATGATTAACAGGAAATTCCGGATAGTTTAGCCGGGAACATACTAACAGGATAAGACTTTAATAATGTGAACTTCAACGCATAACTTCTTAGGCCTTCACATGTGAGATTCGAGGATATTAGACTACTTAGACCATATGCAAGATAACATATATCACACATAAATCATGTTTGTGAGTCCTAAACTACCCGACAAGGCATAATAGTAGCTACGCACGAGCTCTCGTCACTTTGTGCGTATCCCCCGAAAATAAGGACAAACAACCATTATATTCACCTATGGGGACAATTCCCTCTTACAAGGTTAGAAAGGAGACTCACCTCGCGTCGAACCTACTCCCGGGTCAAGAATGCGCCCGAAACTCCGAACTCGTCTCCCAAGGACTCGAAACTGATCAAATGTTATACAAATATATCAATTTATACTCAAAAGTATGGAATTCTCCTATTCATTTAGTTATTTCACCTTACTTTGAAAAATCCTAAAATACACCCCCGGGCCCACATGCTCGGATTCCGGAAATTTTTGAAGGAATCAATTATCCATAGCCTAAGGATCATTAATAAATTGTTTTTGTGTGATTTCATGGCAAGTTCCTTGGTTATTCTCCAAATTTTTATAAAACCTAGGTTTTTACTCTAACCCTTTAATTTCCATGAATTAATGAGTTAATCTACCTATGAATCCAAGTATTAGACTAAGTTTATGGTAGGAATTACTTACTTCAAAATGGCTGGGTCGTTTGTTTCTCTTGCATGCAAAAAAATCACCCCAAGGAAGAAGAAGAATGCCCAAAAATGGCTTAAGTCCCGTTTTAAAACACACTGCCCAGCCGTGGTTTCGCACCTGCGGCTCAAGGACCGCACCTGCGAATAAATGCTCTCACCTGCGGAACGGAGTCTGCACTTGCGGAACAGAGTCCGCACCTGCGGGGAAGGGCCCGCACCTATGAGAGGAGGTCATCCCATATGGGGGTCACACCTGCGAGGCTGGGACCACAGGAGCGATCCCGCACCTGCGACTGGGCAACCGCACCTGCGGTCACACCAGAACAGATGCACTAACAATTGCTTCAGCTGGTTTTTGGCCTTGTTTGGTGCCCGAGAGGCACCTCGGCCCACCCGAGCCCCTGTCCAAATATACCAACAAGTCCCAAATAATAATATGGACTCGCTCGAGCTTTCGGAACACCCAAAACAACGCTATAACTCAAAATCACACCTCCAAACCCCTAGAATCAAACTTAGGAATTTTAAGTTTCTAGAATTCGCTAACAATGCGCCGAACCGACCTATACTACTCGGAATGACCCCAAATTTTGCGAGCAAGTCATGGATGACATAAAGAAACTATTCCCGGTCTCGGAATTTTGTTCTGACCTCGATAACACAAAACACGTCCCAAACCACAATATGAACTTAAGGAAACTCTATTTCGCTCGCTCCCAGGTCATCCAAAACCCATTCCGAACATACGCCCAAGTCCGAAATCATCATAAGAAGCTACCATAACTATAGAAACTCAATTCCGAGTTCGTTTACTCAAGATGTTGACCGAAGTCAAACTTGGCCTTAAAGGCCAACCTTAAGGAACCAAGTGTTCCTATATCACTCTAAACACTTCCGAATCTCGAACCACCCGTCCCCGCAAGTCATAAATCACAATAAGCCGCAATGCGAAGTTTCATTTAGGGGAACGGTGTACGATAACGAAAAATGACCGGTCGGGGCGTTACATTCTCCACCTCTTAAACAAGAGTTCATCCTCGAACGAGTCTAGAATCATACCTGAAGTCCTGAATAAGTGCGTATATTTGCTCTGCATGTCCTCCTCGGACTCCCAGGTCGCCTCCTCGACTGGTTGGCCCTTCCACTGGACCTTTACAGCAGAAACTCTCTTGGATCTCAACTGGCGATCATGCCTGTCAATAATAGCAACTGCCTCCTCCTCGTAGCCCAACCTCTCATCCAACAGAATAGTGATGAAATCAACTACGTGAGAGAAGTCGGCGTGGTACCTCCGGAGCATGGATACCTGAAAGACCAGATGAACTCTTGACAAACTGGGAGGTAAAGCTAGCTCATAAGCAACCTCCCCAACTCGCCTCAACACCTCGAAGGGACCTATAAACCTTGGGCTAAGCTTGCCCTTATTCCCGGACCTCATAATACCCTTCATCGGCGAGACTTTCAACAGGACCTTATCTCCCTCCATAAATGATACATCACGCGCTTTCTGATCTGCGTAACTCTTCTGTCTGGACTGTGCTGTGCAGAGCCTCTCCTGAATCAACTTCACTTTCTCCAAAGCATCCCTCACTAGGTCGGTGCCATATAACTTAGCCTCGCCAGGCTCAAACCACCCGATAGGAGAACGACATCGCTGACCATACAAAGCCTCAAATGGCGCCATCTCAATGCTGGACTGATAACTATTATTGTACGCAAACTCGTCCAAAGGCAAGAACTGATCCCACTAACCTCCGAAGTCAATCACACATGCCCTGAGCATGTCCTCCAATATCTGAACTGTATGCTCCGACTGACCATCGGTCTGAGGGTGAAATGTTGTGTTGAGATCTATCTGGGTACCCATCTCACTATGCAATGCTCTCCAGAAGTGCGAAGTGAACTGAGGACCTCGATCTGATATAATGGACACCGGTACACCATACAACTGGATGATCTCCCGAATGTAGATCTGGGCCAACCTCTCAGAAGTATATGTAGTAGCCACTGAAATTAAATGCGCCGATTTCGTCAATCTATCCACAATGACCCAAACCGCGTCACCTTTCCGCAAAGTCCGAGGCAACCCAACCACAAAGTCCATAGTGATGCGTTCCCACTTCCACTCCGAAATGGGCATCTGCTGAAGTAGGCCTCCTGGCCTCTGGTGCTCATACTTAACCTGCTGGAAATCAAGACACCTAGCCACATACTCCACAATGTCCCTCTTCATCTACCTCCACCAGTAATGCTGCTTCAAATCACGATATATCTTCGTAGCACCAGGATGAACAGAATACCGAGAACTGTGTGCCTCCTCTAGAACCCTTCCTCTTAGGCCATCGACATTAGAAACACATAAACAACCCTGAAGTCTCAGAACACCATCCTCGCCAATAGTAACCTCCTTGGCACCACCCTGAACCACTGTCTCCCGTAGCTATGCCAAGTACGGATCATCACACTACCGAGCCTTAATCTCTCCTAATAACGAAAACTGAGCAACCATATGTGCTAGAACTCAGCGAGGCTCTAAAAGGTCTAACCTCACCAGGCGATTAGCCAAGGACTGAATGTCCAAGGCTAGAGGTCTCTCCTATGCTGCAATATAAGCCAAGCTACCCATACTCTCTGCCTTCCTGCTCAAGGCATCTGCTACCACATTTGCCTTGCCCGGATGATAAAGAATAGTGATATCATAATCCTTCAACAACTCAAGCCATCTGCACTGCCTCAAATTAAGATCCCTATGCTAGTACAAGTGCTACAAGCTGCGGTGGTTCGTACAAACCTCAGAGGACACCCCATACAGGTAGTGCCTCCAAATCTTAAGAGCATGAACAATCGCCGCCAACTCTAAATCGTGCCCAGGGTAATTATTCTCATGAACCTTTAGCTGGCTCGAAGTATAAGCAATAACTCTCCCTTCCTGCATCAACACACATCCCAGACCAACGCGTGAAGCGTCGTAATACACTGTATACATCCCCAAACCGGAAGGCAATACCAGAACTGGTGCTGAGGTTAATGCTGTCTTGAGCTTCTGAAAGCTCGCCTCACACTCGTCGGACCATCGGAACGACGCATTCTTCTGAGTCAATCTAGTCAATGGAGATGCAATAGAAGAGAACCCCTCCACAAATCGGCGTTAATATCCTACTAGGCCTAAAAATCTCCTGATCTCTGTAGCTGAAGTAGGACGCAGCCAACTCTGAACTGCCTCAATCTTCTGAGGATCAACCTTGATACCATCTCCAGATACCACAAGCCCCAAGAATTCTGCGGAATCCAGCCAGAACTCACACTTGGAGAACTTAACATATAGCTTATGTTCTCGCAAAGTCTGGAGCACAACTCTCAGATGATGCTCGTGCTCCCCCAGGCTACGTGAGTAGATCAAAATGTCATCAATAAAGACAATGACAAAGGAATCAATATACGACATGAACACCCTGTTCATCAAGTCCATAAATTCCGGTGGGGAATTAGTCAAGCCAAAAGACATCACCAGGAACTCATAATGGTCATACCTCGTACGAAAAGCAGTCTTCGGAAAATCTGAGGCCCGAATCTTCAACTGATGATATCCCCATCTCAAATCAATCTTAGAAAGCACCTGAGCACCCTGCAACTGGTCAAACAAATCATCGATGCGCGAAAAAGGATACTTGTTCTTAATGGTGACCTTGTTCAACTGGCGATAATCAATACACATCTGCATGGACCCATCCTTCTTCTTCATGAATAGAATTGGAGCACCCCACGGTGATACACTCGGTCTGACAAACCCCTTAGCCAACAACTCCTCAAGTTGCTCCTTCAACTCTTTCGGAGCCATACAGTACCGAAGAATAGATATAGGCTGAGTACTTGGAGCCACATCAATACAGAAATCGATATCACGATCTGGAGGCATGCCCAGAAGGTCTGAAGGAAATAAATTAGTAAACTCTCAAACAACTGCCGCTAAATCAATCGTTGGAGACTCGACGGTGGTGTCTCGCACATAAGCAAGATATGCCAGACAACCTTCTCGGCCATGTGCCGAGCCTTCAGAAATGAAACAACCCGGCTGGCTGCACTAGCTGAGGAACCTCTCCACTCTAGCCTAGGCGACTCGGGCACGGCTAAAGTAACTTTCTTGGCATGGAAATCTAGCACGACATGGTAAGGAGATAGCCAATCCATGCCTAAAATAACCTTGAAATCAACCATGTCAAGCAATAAGAGATCCGCTCAAGTCTCGAACCCGCAGAATGTAACCATACAAGACCGGTAAACCCGGTCTACCACCACAGAATCGCCCACAGGAGTGGACACATATATAGGAGAACCTAAGGACTCACGAGGAACATCCAGAAAATGAGAAAATAAGGCTGAAACATATCAATAGGTGGATCCTGGGTCAAATAAAACTGATGCCTCTCTACCACATATTCAAAATAATACTTGTAATCACGGCATCTGAGGCCACTGCATCTGATCTGGACGGAATAACCTAGAATTTAGCTGGAGCATCGGAAGACTGAGCTCCGCCAGAGTGAACAGGAGCTGACTGAACTCCCCCTGATTGGCCTCCACTTCTTGGACAACCCCTGCCGACATGTCCTCTACCTCAAGGTGGACTGAATGCTGGTGCTGGACTTATAGGCTTATAACCCTGCTACACTGCCTTGCAACGAAACCTGGGACAAGTCCTCCTAAAATGGCCAGAATCCCCCACTCATAACATCTCCCCGGAGGTATGGCCTGCTGCCCTGAAGAAGAACCCTGGATAACTGGGGGACGGTGAGAACCCTCTGGCGTAGCACTGATGTAAGGACTTACTAGAGCACCACGAGGAGGAGGTGGTGGTGGGGGTACTGAATATGGGGGCCTGTTGGGCTGACCCCTACCAAACTGACCTCTGCCCCTAGCTGGGGCACCTCTGAAATCCCCGGAATATTTGGCTCTCTTATCCTGCTGTGCTTGCTCCCTGATCCTCGACCGATAACCCTCGATTCTATGAGCAATCTCCACTACCAGCTGATAAGGAGTCCCCATCTCCACCTCTCGGGCCATGTTGTCCCTAATGTCTGGATGCAACCCAGCTACGAATCTTCCCACTCTCTCAGCATCGGTAGGTAGTATCATGAGTGCATGGCGAGACAACTCTGAAAATCTAGCCTCATAATCTGTCACTGACATCTGCCCCTGCTCCAACTGCTCAAACTGATACCGCAGCTCTTTCCTCTCAGAGGGTGGGATATATCTGTCTAGAAACATCTGAGTGAACTGCTCCCAAGTGACAGGAGGAGAATATGTTGGCCTACTGAGAATATAAGACTGCCACCATCTGCGAGCTCGGCCCTCCAACTGAAAGGTATGAAATCCACCCCATGGGACTCTAGTATCCTCATGTTGTTCAGTCTGTCCCTACACCTGTCAACAAAATCCTGGGCATCCTCGCCTCGCTCACCCTCGAAGACTGGAGGGTGCAATCGAGTCCACTTATCCAATAACTTCTGCGGATCGCCGTTCGTAGCTGGTCTGGGCTTAGGTGTTGCTGCTACAGGCTAAAATCCACCCACGGGAAGTGTACCCGGGGTATGATGTAATGCTGCTGCCTGACCTACAGCCTGGGCAGTAGGAGTCTGCCCCACTCCCGCCTGAGATGTGGCAGGATCTGCTGGAAATAAACCAGCCTGGGAAATAGTGTCCATAAACCGCATCATACGGCCCATGACCTCTTGGAAGCCTGGCGCCGTCATAAAGTCCACTGGAGCAGGATTTGCTGGGAGCACCTTACCATGCTCCTCTATAGTAGGATCCTCTAGTGGTGGTGCAACCGGAATAGCTCTGGGATACCCTCGTCCCCTACCTCGGGCCGGTGCCCTTTCCCGGCCTCTGCCACGGCCTCGGACAACGGGGTAGCGGCCCCTCCCGGGTCTGGAACATCAGATGCACGCGTCCTCACCATCTGTAAGAGAATAGAAGAATGAGATTTAGTAAACCATCGACTGCACGATAGAATAAGAATAAACAGAGGTTTCCTAACACCCTATAGCCTCCCGAAGATAAGTACAAACGTCTCCATACCGATCCGCAAGACTCTACTAGGTTTGCCAGTGACTTGTGAGACCTACGTGAACCTAGAGCTCTGATACCGTGTTGTCACGACCCAAAATCCTAACTCAGGTCATGATGGCGCCCAACACCGGGGTCAGGCAAGCCAACACCCAATTAACTAAGGACTTTCACATATTTGATTAAACATTCCAACATTAGCCAATTTTTAAAGTTCAAAACATTAATTGAAAAGGATATTAAGTCAATTTAACCAAAAGTAGTCATAAAGAGGCGCGAGCCAATATATATATATATATATATATATACAGACCCGCAAACCATAAACCACTACGTGTGTGCCAGGAACAAGTGTCACAAGTGCTACGGGCATCTTAACAGAATATACAAAAGATATAATGTAACTGTCTCACTGTCTGGAAGAAATAGATGGGAATAACAAAAGAAACCCCAAGGTGTTGCCGAGGATCGTTAGGAGAAGCAGCTCACCCTGAAGTCAGGTCCAGACTATACTCAGAATCGAGCTCCGGCCTGATAACCAGATGCACCAACCTCAGAACCTGTACAATCAAGTACAGAAGCGTAGCATGAGTACATAAACAAATATGTACCCAGTGAGTATCTCACCTAACCTCAAAGAAGTAATGACGAGAGGTCTACTTGATACTTACTAGGGTCAAAACAATACAATTTAAATACAGGGTAAACAGAAATAACAGTAATGAATAGTAATAATAAGGACAGGAGAAACAATTAGCATTATGTAATACTTTTACTTAACACCTTTCCATAGCATAAAAGTTACTTAGTTCCCATCTTTTTCATGAAATCAACAGATAAATTACAGGGTTTCCCATCAATTATCAACATATAACAAGCCGTGAACGAGCAACTGATACGACATGAAAAGTAAATGTGCACTGCCGAGGGTCGAACGGACCGCACCATAGATGTATCTATCTGCCCCGCTCGTGAATCGAACATGCGACGCAGTCAACATAATACTAGGACTATCCCACTCGCGAATAATTCATGCGACTCGAGTTAATATAATACTAGGACTACCCCACTCGCGAATCATTCATGCGACTCGGGTTTCCATATAAATACATGATTAACAGGAAATTCCGGATAGTTTAGTAGGGAACATACTAACAGGATAAGACTTTAATAATTTCAACTTCAACTCATAACTTTTTAGTCCTTCACATGTGAGATTCGAGGATATTAGACTACTTAGACCATATGCAAGATCACAGATATCACACATAAAGCATGCTTGTGAGTCCTAAACTACCCGACAAGGCATAATAGTAGCTACGCACGGGCTCTCATCACTTCGTGCGTGTGTATCCCCCACAAATAAGGACAAACAACCATTTATAATCACCTATGGGGACAATTCCCTCTTACAAGGTTAGAAAGGAGACTCACCTCGCGTCGAACCTACTCCCAGGGTCAAGAATGCACCCGAAACTCCGAACTCGTCTCCCAAGGACTCGAAACTAATCAAATGTTATACAAATATATCAATTTATACTCAAAAGTATGGATTCTCCTATTTATTTAGTTATTTCATCTTACTTTGAAAAATCCTAAAATACACCCCCGGGCCCACATGCTCAGATTTAAGAAATTTTTGAAGGAATCAATTACCCATAGCCTAAGGATCATTAATAAATCATTTTTTTGTGATTTCATGGAAACTTCCTTGGTAGTTCTCCAAATTTTTATAAAACCTAGGTTTTTACTCTAACCCTTGAATTTTCACTAATTAATGAGTTAATCTACCTAAGAATCCAAGTATTAGACTAAGTTTATGGTAGGAATTACTTACCTCAAAATGAATGGGTCGTTTGTCTCTCTTGCATGCTCAAAAATCACCCCAAGGAAAAAGAAGAATGCCCAAAAATGGCTTAAGTCCCGTTTTAAAACACATTGCCCAATCGTGGTTTCGCACCTGCGGCTCAAGGACTGCACCTGCGGTCTCGCACCTGCGAGTAAATGCTCGCACCTGCGGAACAGAGTCTGCACCTGCGGAACGGAGTCCGCACCTGTGGGGAAGGGCCCGCACCTTCGAGAGGAGGGCAGCCCATATGGGGGTCGCACCTGTAAGGCTGGGACCGCAGGAGCGATCCCGCACCTGCGACTGGGAAACCGCACCTGCGGTCACACCAGAACAGGTGCACCAGTAATTGCTTCAGCTGGTTTTTGGCCTCGTTTGATGCCCGAGAGGCACCTGGGCCCACCCGAGCCCCCGTCCAAATATACCAACAAGTTCCAAATCATAATACGGAATCGCTCAAGCCTTCGAAACACCCAAAACAACACTATAACTCAAAATCACACCTCAAAACCCCTAGAATCAAACTTAGGAATTTTAAGTTTCTAGAATTCGGTAACAATTCTCCGAACTGACCTATACTACTCGGAATGACCCCAAATTTTGCGAGCAAGTCATGGATGACATAACAGAACTATTCCCGGTCTCAAAATTCCGTTTGGACCTCGATAACACAAAACACGTCCTAAACCACAATATGAACTTAAGGAAACTCTTATTTCGCTACTGGGCGCCGAAACGCTCCTGGGTTATCCAAAATCCATTCCGAAAATACGCCCAAGTCCGAAATCATCATACGAAGCTACCAGAACCGTCGAAACTCAATTCCAAGGTCGTTTAATCAAGATGTTGACCGAAGTCAAATTGGTCTTAAAGGCCAACCTTAAGGAACCAAGTGTTCCTATATCACTCTAAACACTTCCGAATCCCGAACTACCCGTCCCCGCAAGTCATAAATCACAATAAGCCGCTATGGGAAGTTTTATTTAGGGGAACAGGGTCCGATAATACAAAACGACCAGTCGGATCGTTACAGGGACGGTGACAAAGGTGCTCGATCATCCACATTTGCAACAGCAGATTGCATCCCTTGAAAAACCTGACTCCGGCCTTATAGGATGTGAGGGATCGGAATATATCTGATACAATCATGGGTGCAAGGGTACTCTCGGCCTGAGTAGTCAAAATATGCACAACTCCGGCTACACGCAAATCAATGTTCCCGTCTTCCCTTGGAAACACCAAAAGGCCAAAAATCACCATGAAGGAAAAGCATCTATGCGTTTCCAACTTTGACCGGTTTCCCTTACTGCAGATTCCATTTTCTAGGTCCTCGAATTCCCTTAAATACCCATTTCGCTGGTATAGAAAGTGAAAACTGGAAGCTCCACCCGCTAGACTTTCCATCTTGATTTGTCTGTTTATTTTCAGTAAGTCTAGGAACTTGTGGGGAGTAACAATCCTTGGAGATACCAGGTACTTGTGTCTTAATCCTTCCGTACTCCTGGTATAACCCGCCATTTCTTCCAAAGTAGGTCAAATCTAAAAATCTGAGAAGTGCAAGACATTGTGAGTGGGGTCCCAAAATGACACTAATTCCTCTATTAAATCACTTCTAGGTTGAATTTTCAATAATCCAATGAGCGCCCCTAGGTATTGGTTGACCTTGTCTCGTCCTTGTTTTCCCAAGTCCTCCTACCACATGTGAAGTGCTAGTGGAATCTGATCCATAACCTTCACCAGTAAATTCTGAACAATGCTCATTCTGCACATTTTTAAATTATGGTGACTAGGTTAAAACATGTGAATTTTATTTTAAAAAACTAACCATTGAAAGATTAATTTTTTTCAAAATCCAACTGAAAACAAATTACAGTTGCTTTTGCAAATACGGCCCTTCAGCATTTCGGAAGGGAAGATTTTAGGGTTTTGCTTGCTAAGTGACCAAAATTTGAAAAAAGGACCATATGTGGATATTCTTACAAAAACGGCCTTCCGGCGTCCCGTCGGGACATTTTTGGCTATTTGGACAAAAATGTCATCACCTAACTTTATTTATGACAAAATGAAAATATTTTCCTATTTTTTGGTTATTTTTGCAAAAAAAAGGGCTGGACCCGATGAAGGTTACCTACGTATCCCACACCTGGTGAAAATCAAACCCACGTAGTTCGGTAAGTTTTTACGCACGAGAAAATAGGACTTATTTTGAGATGACCTTTCTCTCTTCTTTTTTTTCAAAATTTCGGCAGAGTTTCGGGATACTTTGAATAATGGTATTTTCAGAACTAAGTGTTTTTCTCTCCTACCTCACTCTTAGTTTTTCTTGATTCTCTTTCCCTATTCTAGAAGTCGATCAACATACGAGCCGAAACAAATAAATGCACAAGCACGTAAAATGCATCAGGATGGTCTTTTAAATTAGGTACACCTGTCCTAGACGGACCCAACCCCTGTGTTGAGTCCCTATAGTCAAATGCATGTGATGAAAAAAAATGTACCTACTAGGGATCCAGCATGAGGCTATGTCATTCTAAGTTTAAAATCTGAGTGTATTGTTCTACACCTAGCTTACCCAAGCGGACAACTCGAGCCGGGGGTGGGGGCAACGTACCGGTAACCAAAAGGCCATCCGAATATGTAACTGATCTGATCCTCATTCTAAATTAAGGTATGACACTAACAAAAAAGAAGTTACGCTAGCGTGCACTTCCCAGAAGATTTAGAAGACTCAGAGAGAAGAAGGGTTTCACAACAGTTTTATATACAGTTCAAATAATATCAAAGTGGTAACAAGCGGCTTTTAGCATATTAGGCTCAAACGCATAAAAATCAGATAATAAACAAAAGCCAAGTATAACAATTATTTTAAGCTCGAATTCTTAAATCCTGAACCAGAGATTCTGGGTTCGTTCCCCAGCAAAGTCGCCAGAGCTGTCACAACCCCTTTTCCGAAGGGATAGAGAATTTTTCCAATTTAAGTGACACTAATCAAAATTGGATTATTTATTAATTTCAGAGTCGCCACTTCGGATATTATTTTGGTGTCCCAAGTCACCGGTTTATTTAAATCCCAAATCGAGGAAATTTTGACTCTATTTTTGGTCCGCGAACACAGAAAACCGGGTAAGAAATTTTGTTAACCCGGGAGAAAGTGTGAGGCACTCCCGAGTTTCGTGATTTTAGCACAGTCGCTCAACTATTAATAATTGGCCTAATTATCTTATTTAAAAAATATTTGAAACCTATTGTGCATCTTTTCTTTATAACCGCTTTTAATAGGGTTTTAGTTGCTTTTTGGGATTATGGAATTTATTTAAATAAGTTGCGATGTCGCGCACTTATTATTTTTTTGTACATATTTGTGAATCGTGTCTTGTGAAATGCAACCCTAATTTACAATATGTTAATTTTATTATTATTTGAAGTAAGGTCGAGTCACGTGAAACGCACACTCAAATTAGGATTTACGTATCGTGACCATGCCACGAGAACCATACCTATAGTCATGATAATTTATTTACACGCCTAAATCAAACTACGACATTTAAAGGGGTGATTAATTTCCCTAATATTTGAGGTTCCTTTGTAAAAGATCAAAAGGTTGTGGATAAGGATAGATTTTAACAAGGGAAAAAATAAGGAAATTAGTCCAACATAACTTCTTAAATGTAGAGTGGTGAACAATTTTGCATATAACTGAAAGCGTGGACTCCCGTTACTTGGGACTTAGCATTTTTAGGAGCTTCATTAAAATAATAAAAAAAAATGCAGCAGCCATATTTTCAAAAAAAAAAAAGATTTGAACCAAGGCTCAACTTTCATGATTCGAATAACTCTAAACTTGTCTTGACCCATAGGAAAGTAGATGCAATAGACGGATATATTTAGCACTTTCACAATTAAATGACTGACATAATAAATATATACCACAGACATGCCAAAGACAAGTTTGGAAACTAGCAATTAAATAGCAACAATTAACAACAAAGTTCTAAACCACATTATTGGACTAAATCATTGCAATTAATTTCATATTTGAAACAATAATATTGCCTTTAACTAATTAACTGAATAGGGAATTCATTAATCAAGATATACTACTCAAGGGAAGAGGTTTCACTTAGTTATAAATTGATCCGAGTTAACTCATGAAATCAGAAACAAGGTTATAACACTGTAACTAGTTAATCCTCATGTCGTTATAAATGATTTTCAACCCAGTAGCTCCTGTAATAACAAAAGAGGAAGCTGATTGTATCAAATGGCCTCGGCGATGCTTAAAGTTTTCTACTCAAGACCCTTCAACACAAGCATATGTAGATAAAGTTCAAACAAACATCATAGACTCGCTACAAAAAAAAATAGGTGTAACGACTCGATCGGTCGTTCCGAGAGTTTAGCCCCATTTTTCCCATTTTTGCTTTATTATATGCGGTTCAGCTTCATTACGTTGTGTTAGATTGGTTGGCTCGGGTTCGGAGCAATTTTTGGAGAGAATGAGACACTTAGTCTCTTATCTTGGTTCAATAGTTGGAAAAGTCAACCGGAAGTTGACTTATTGGTAAACGACCTCGAAATGTAGATTTTATGGCTCGGATAGCTTTGTGAGGTGATTTGTGACTTAGGAGTGTGTTCGGAATGAAGTTTTGATGTCCGGTGTAGAATTAGGCTTGCATTGGCGAAAGTTAGTTTTTGGCGATTTCCGGTCAATAGTGAAAAATAGGCTATCTGGGTCGGAATGGAATTCCGAAAGTTGAAACAGGTTCGTAATATCATTTTGGATATGTGTGCAAATTTTCAGGTCATTCGGACGTGTTTTGGTTGGTTTCGGCATCATTGGCGGAATATAGAAGTTTCAAAGTTCATAGGCTTGAATTTGATGTGATTTTGGTGTTTTTGCATTGTTTTTGGTGTTTCTAAGGCTCGACGAAGTTTGAATGATATTACGGGGTATGTTGGTAGGTCTGGTTGAGGTCCCGAGGGCCTCGGGTGTGTTTTGGGTGGTTAACGGAGTGTGTTTGTCTTTAAAAGGACTATTGTTGCTGCTGTATTTTTCTTGGTTCTGGTTTCCTTATATGCGATCGCAATAATGGAGCTGCGATCACATAGGTTTATTGGTGAGGCAGCAGAAATTGTTATATGCGATCACCATTAAGGGTCCGCGATCGCGTAGTGGGAGAAGGCAGTGCAGTGCGGTCGCATGAGGCTTATTACGATCGCACAGTGTCGGCGCGTGTGACAGTGAGGTGATGGAATGGCTCTATGTGATCACATAGAGCTGGTCGCAAACGCACTGAGGAAGGGCAGCTGGGCAGAATTTTTTAAACATCAAAATGATGGTTTGGTCTATTATTGCAAAAACTCATTTGAGAGCTCGGGAGAAGGTGGAGGTTGAAGAGATATTCAGTAGAGTTCTTGAGGTAAGTCTTCTTCCATCATATTTGGGTTAATTTCATGAATTAGCCTTGATTTTTACCATGTAATTTGAGGAATTAAAGTGGAAATTAGGGGGAAATGGGAGGAAAATTTGGGAATTTCTTTGGATGATTTGAGTCGGCAATTAAGGTCGGATTTTGGTAAATTTGGTATGAGTAGACTCGTGAGGGAATGAGGATTCTAGTTTTGTGATTTTATCGAATTCTGAGACATGGGCTCGGGGGCCGGGTTTGTCCAATTTCGGGAATTGTGCCTAATTTTGATAGTTTTCGATTGGGGTTTGTCTCCCTAGCATATTTCGATGTTATTGATCTGATTTGTGATAGACTCGGAGCATTTGGGAGCCGATTCGAGGGGCAAGAGCATCGCGGAGTAGCTTTTGGGCTGTTTTGAGGTAAGCAATGACTGTAAATCTTGTGTTGAGGGTATGGGACCCCGGACTTCGTATTTTCTCACTATTTTTGGAGTGGCGCACATGCCGGATGACGGGTGTGTGGCGTGCACTGATTGTGGATTTGGACTTTGTCCTTCCCGTGGAAACTATTGAGTTGCGTATTTACTTTTAAATCATATGTTAAAATCGTGTTTAAAGATTATTGTTATATTTGGGTCGTAAGCCATGTTTGGGGCCTTGTGCTGACTTGTTTGGACCCCTTGGCGGCTTTTTACTGCCTCACTGTGTTGACTTATGATTTACACTCAGTCATGTTATGTTTAACTGATTTCGAAACCCAGCCAGATTTACACTATTTTGAGATATAAAATGATGTTTTTGTGTCGAGTACCCCGTTTTACTGATACGCCCGAGGGGCTTTTGAGAATTGATGACTGAGTGAGGCCGAGGGATTGATTGTGAGGATATGATATGCCATGAGGTGGCTTGATATTAGCGCTTGGGCTGAAGGAGCCCCTCCGGAGTCTGTACACACCCCTAGTGAGTGCAGGTACCTACTGAGTGCGAGTGCTGAGTGCCGAGTGACGAGTAATTGGGTGGCATGAGTGACTGTGAGGTATGCCCGAGGGGCTGATTATGAGTGGCTCTGAGGTATGCCCGAGGGGCAGGTTCTGATACATGTTTTTGCCCGAGGGGCTACTTATCATTTTTCCACTTTCACTCTGAACTTATGAAATGTGTTTTGCCCGAGGGGCTTTTTATGTTTTTCATCATTTTTACACTAAACTTCTTGAAAGTTACGTTGAAACTATTGGCAAGTATATTTCCAAATGATTTTTACTGAAATCGGCTTTTAAGCGTGATGATTTAACGTATACATTGTTGGAAAGAAAGGTTGTGCTTATTGTGAAATGATGATTTGATTTTATGTGTTTCTTACTGCTTAGACCTGATTTATTTTCATTATTACTGAGTTGGCGTACTCATATTACTCCTTGCACCTTGTGTGCAGATCCAGGTGCTAGGGCAGAGTAAGATGTGTATCTGTTCCAGAGACTTCTCGGAGATTTTGCAAGGTAGTTGTACGCGTCCGCAGTCATGCTCTCTCCTGCTTACTTTAAAGAGTTTATTTTTTTTGAGTTGTATATTTTCTATAGATGCTCATGACCAGTGACTCCGGGATCTCGGGGATTGTATTTAATATGTTGTGTAGCTTTATCTCTTTTAAAAAGGTTTTAAAAGAACCTTTATGGCTTATCACTTTAGTAAAGATGTAAATGGAGGATTATTACGATTCGAGGGTAGTTTTGGCTGGCCTAGTTCCACGGTAGGCGCCATCACGACTGGTTTAGATTTGGGTTCATGACAAGTTGATATCAGAGCGCTAGGTTACATAGGACTCACCGGTCATGAGCAGGTTTAGTAGAGTCTTGCAGATTGGTACGGAAACGTCTATACTTATCTTCAAGAGGCTGCAGAATCCTTAGGAAAATCTCACATTTTTTGAATTCTTGTCGTGCGAATCTATTTTATTCAGCCAAGAGCGTAACTCTTGAATTCCTTCCGTGTATTCGAACACGCACGAGAGAGCTTGGTATCAGCTGTGCATCTACGTCTTGTGACTTCCATGGATGAGATATGATTTTGGCATGTTGGTAATGGGCCAGTCTGGAGGACTTGAGGCCGGATTCATCTTGTGGCTTGAATGCTAAGATTTCGATTGTGTGTTCCGTGCATTTGGGGACTTATATGTCTGTTGATGTCCTTATTTACGGGACCTTGTGACTGTATGTCTATGTGGTGAGTGTGATTTGATTGTCAGATGTGTTCAGACTGTTGATTTGTGACAAAAGGATTGGCTGGAAATGTGGCAAGAACTATTGAGTGTTTGACTTCTGTCTGGAGTTGGCACATGACCTCGAGTCGATGAGTATATGGGAAGACCTTTTATGTTGTTTAGTTGTGGAGTGAAGTGGATCCTTCTGTTGTGTTGTGAGTTCATGGTAATGTCTGTTGTGTTGGCCAATGCTCCAGTAGTGCCCATGTATTTGATTAACGGTGTATTCCAACCGTATTAGCACTCCTTTCTTATTGTATTCATTGATGGCACCCCGGCGTATACGCATAGCCAGGGGTAGCATACTCAGTATTTGAGGACGATATCATAGAGATTGATAGAGGAGAAGCTTGATGCAAAGTTCTCCAAGTGTGAATTTTTGGGCTCAGTTCAGTAGCATTCTTGGGACACGTGGTGTCCAGTGAGGGTATCCATGTGGTCAGACGAGTGTGGGTAGAGCTTCCAGAAGTTCAAGATTCCTTTGACCTCAGCTCTAGTGTTGATTCCACCATCAGCTTCAGGTTCTTATACCGCGTATTGTGATGCCTCGAGGATAGGTGTTGTCTGTGTTTAGATGCATAAGGGTGTAGTGATTGCATCATAGTTTTGATTTTCGGAAGTGTATAGAGAGATATCAGTTTGAGGCTAAGTAGGCAGGGGTGTCTCCTGCGGGTTGTCCTGGGGTGTGTGATCCTTATGTTGTTTTGTAGTAAGTTTTCTTCGACCAGTAAATGATATATGTTGTAATTTGAGTTAATATCGCTTGTGGAAGTTGGCAGGACTATTACAATGGTGAATGCGAGATTCGCAGATGATTTGAGTTGTTAGAAGGGTTGTGTTATTATGGGCGTTGTGAGTTATTGGTTGTCTTGATCGTTGGCTTTGAGCCAAGTGGGGGAGTCTGTTAATGATAAGTTGATTACACGATTATGTGTTGTATTGGTTTCAGTTCGAGGTATATTGGTAAATCAGTTGTGACCTGCAGATGTGGGGTCTGGGAATGACTCGAGTAATGAAAATTTCTTCGATATAGGTCGTAATGTACTCTATTGGGTAATTGGGTTCTATTGAATGATTGAGTGGTAATTTTAGAAGGTGTATTATGTGCAGTGTATGAACTTGCTTGTGGCTTCAAGTGAGTGGATTACTTTCCTAGTATGTTAGTGTGCAACGGGTCAGGTCGATTTTGTCTAACTGGTCGGTGTAATTGAGATTTACGTTGGAGGGTGCCAGGACTTGTGGAATTTCTACATTTTCATGGACTCTACATATCAGTATCAGGAAAGTGAAGGTAATGGCTTTAGATTCGAAGGAAGTCTCTTCAGGATAAGTATTTTGAATGTGGTACTTTTGGGGATATTTGAGAGAGTATTCGGCGGCTTATGAGCCTTAAACGGCATGGTTTTATGCTTGGGTCGTGTGTGGTGAGTGTGGCTTGAGAATTACGGTATTATGGAAAGAAGAAGTATCAATTCAAAGGTAAGTCAGAAGAAACTTGGATAAATAGGACAACTAGGTAGTAGGTCAGATCGTCATGGTAAGGGATAAGGTTAGTTCTTTGGGTGTTCATGAGGTAATGAGTTTTTACAGGTGTTTCTTAGCAATGCTCTTGGGTTTTGGTAACCTGCGTAGCTTGGTTGAGTTAGAAGGATTCGGTCCTGACGGTTTGGTGTTGTACAATGGGATTCAGATAGTTCTTATGGTTTCTAACACGGTTAGAGGTGCATATTTCCTATTGGCGTGGGGTGCAGGTGATGTATAGTGATTTTGCTTCTAAATGAGACCAAATGGAAAGTTCGTGGCTAGTTAGGTATGTAGTTGCTTGTGGCTCGGAAGGGATCATGAAGTTCCCATATTCACCATAGGATGGCATGGCG
>MDKI01115306.1:0-34760 GCA_005239505.1 Nicotiana paniculata | reverse complement strand
TGATTACTCGAAATTTCCAAGCCTGAGTGACTTTGAAAATCCAATTGATAAAGATGAAGCTTTTTCTCTCAAGAACCCTCTATCCCCTCTCTCTAATTTTGTTCAGAAAATGGTTAAAAATGAAGAGGAGGGGTGTTTTAATGAACTGGGGTGGGGTTTTAAAATTAGAAAAATAGGAGTCCGACATAAGAATGCGGTCAAGAATGCGATCGCATTCCTGACATGCGGTCCACAGAGTCGACTACAGAATGGCCCTCAAGATGGGCCAAAATCAAAAACAATCTGTCCAGGTATGCGACTATTAGCGGTCCGCATACACGTTATGAGATCGCATAGTGCATCGCATAACCTCCTTCCCAAAAATCAAAGGGCAACAATGCGACAGTTATGCGGTCCGCTGAACCGAAATGCGATCGCATATTGGACCACATAGTTATCCTCAAATAGGGCAACGATCGGCCTGTGTATGTGACCATTATGTGGTCCGCATACACGTTATGCGATCGCATAGTGCATCGCATAACGCCTACTTTCTGGAAAATTTTATTCTCTAAGTCCAGGGGTACTTTTTACTCAATTTAGGTCTGTTTTAAAATTTTCCACAATAAAAACAACTCGGGGACTCATTCGGGCATTAATTTAAACAAGAAAATTTTACGGGTCTTTACAAAACTATCCCCAAAATCCGGAGTCAACATGTCATGAGCATCTAAGAAATATACCAACAAGTCTACTATTATATTACAGAACCTCCGAACTAATAACTAGATACAACAAAAGAAGGGAAAACAGAGATGCTGCGGACGGTGGACAACTACTTCTATATCCCGAACTCCGGCTCCGCACGAAATAGATGGCTAACGCTCAGTATCAGCACCTGAATCTGCACACAGGGGTGCTGAGAGTAATGTGTGTACGCCAACTCAGTAGTAATGAAAATAAATCAAGTCTAAGCAGCAAGAAACACATAAGATCAATATCATCAGTTCACAATATGCACATCCTATCTTTCCAACAGTATATACATAGATATATGAAATCAACATGCCTTAAAAGCCAACTTCAGTAAAATCCTTTGACAAATATGTTTTCTAACAATTTTCGAAATAAAAAAAAACCCGAAGGATTTAATATAAAATGAAATAAATCATAAGTAGCCCCTCGGACAAAAACATGAATCATAAATCGCCCCTCGGGCAGAACATCACTCAGCACCTCACAGCCACTCCGTATCAGCCTCTCGAGCAACCTCACTGTCACTCATGCCTCCCAATCACTCATCACTCAGCACTCACACTCAGTAGGTACCTGCACTCACTGGGGGTGTGTACAGGCTTCGGAGGGGCTCCTTCAGCCCAAGCGCTAATATCAAGCCACCTCGTGGCGTATCATATCCTCACAATCAGGCCCTCGACGTCACTCAGTCAGAACCTCTCAAAAGCCCCTCGGGCGTATCAGTAAAACAGGGTACTCGACCGAAAACATCATTTTATATCTCAAAATAGTGTAAATAAGGCTGAGTTTCGAAAACAGTTAAGCACAATATGACTGAGTGTAATTCATGAATCAATAGTGAGGAAATAGCAGTAAAAAGCCCCCAAGGGGTCTAAACAAGTCGGCACGAGGCCTCAAACATGGATTATATCCCAAATATAGCAATAGTCTTTAGAACATAATTTTAACATATGATTTAGAGTAAAATACGCAACTCAATAGTTGCCTCGGAGAGGAACAAGTCCAATCCAAAAATCAATGCGCCCCACATACTCGTCATGCGATATGTGTGCCATTCTAAAAATAGTGAGAAACATGAAGTCCGGGGTTTCAGACCCTCAGGACAAGATTTATAACCATTACTTACCTCTACTGGGCCACAATACTAATCCGTGATTCTCTTTCCCCTCAAATTGGCTCCCGATTGCTCCGAATCTAACCAAAACCAGATTAACATCATCAATATACGCTAAAGGAACAAAACCCAATAGAAAACTATCAATTTAGACACAATTCTTGAAATTCGGCCAAACCCGAGCCCCGAGCCCACGTCTTGGAATTCAATAAAATTTACATCACTATAATCCTCGACCTCCCACGATTCTACACATACCAATAACACTAAAATCGGGCCACAATTGCCTACTCAAATCACCAAAAGAATTTTCCAAACTTCCTCATATTTTTCCCAACTTTTCTACTTTGATTTCCTCAAGTTTCAAGTCTAATCCGGCACAAAAATGACATAGAAACGAGTTTTATGATCCGGGAACTTACCTCCACTGAAGAACTTCGAATTTCCCCTTCAATTTGCTATCAACCCAGATAAATCCGCATGCAACAATGGATGAAATGCCAAAATATTAGCGGAGGCACCTATTTATACTATTCTGCCCATTTAATCCGCACATGCAGACAAAGTCCTTGCACCTGCGGACAAATTCTTCGCACCTGCTGTCCCAGGTGCGCACCTGTGAAATCCCACAAACAGTCCAAACTTCGCACCTGCGAGACCCTTTCCGCGTCTGCGGCTTCGCAGGTGCGTCCCATGCTTCGCACCTGCGGATCCCTCTTGGCTGGCCTATCTTCGCACCTGCGCAACGTCCTTCACGCCTGCGGCTTCGCACCTGTGGCTGCCCATCCGCAGGTGCGGCCACACCAGAAGATTTACATCAGCAGCTATTTGCTGCAATTTTCCTAAGTTCAAACCTCCGCTAATCCATCCGAAATCAATCCCGAGCCCCTCGGGGCCCCAACCAAACATACCAACACACCCCATAGCATCATTCAAACTTAGTCGAGTCTCCGAAACACCAAAAACAACACGAAAACACCAAAATTACATCAAATTCAAACCTATGAACTTTAAAACTTCTAAATTTCGCCAATGATGCCGAAACCCACCAAAACACATCCGATTGACCTGAAATTTTGCACACATATCCAAAATGACATTATGAACCTGCTCCAACTTTCGAAATTCCGTTCCGACCCCGATAGCCTATTTTCCACTGTCGATCGAAAATTGCCAAAAACTTACTTTCGCCAATTCAAGCCTAATTCTACACCGGATATCAAAACTTCATTCCGAACACACTCCTAAGTCCCAAATCACCTAACGAAGCTATCTGAGCTATAAAATTTGCATTTCGAGGTTGTTTAACAATAAGTCAACTCCCAGTTGACTTTTTCAATTATTAAGCTAATTTAAGAGACTAAGTGTCTCAATTCTCACCACGACCACTCCGAACCCGAGCCAAATGATCCAACACAACGTAAATAGGCTAAGCAACATACGATAAAGCAGAAACGGGGGAAATCAGGGCTAATCTCATAGAATGACCGGCCGGGTCGTCACATCCTCCACCTCTTAAACAAACGTTCGTCCTCGAACGGGTCTAGAAACATACCTGGAGTCTCGAATAAGTGAGGATCTGTCCCGCATCTCCCGCTCGATCTCCCAGGTGGCATCCTCCACCGACTGTCCCCTCCACTGAACCTTCACTGAAGTTATATCCTTAATCCTTAGCTTTCTAACTTGACGACCCAAAATAGCCACTAGCTCTACCTCATATGACATATCACCCTCGAGTTGAACCATGCTGAAGTCCAAAACATGAGACGGGTCACTAACATACTTCCAGAGAATCGAAACATGGAACACCGGATGAATACTCGATAAGCTGGGAGGCAAGGCAAGTCTATAAGCCACCTCCGTAATCCTCTGAAACACCTCAAATTGCCCAATGAACCTGGGACTCAGCTTTCCCCTCTTCCCGAACCTCATAACACCTTTCATGGGTGACACCTTTAGCAACACCTTATCCCCAACCATGAAAGACACATCCCGGAGCTTCTGGTCCATAGCTCTTCTGCCTAGACTGCGCCGTGTGAAGCCGCTCCTGAATCAACTTCGCCTTACCCAACGCATCCTGAACCAGGTCTGTGCCCAATAGCCTAGCCTCGCCCGGCTCAAACCAACAAACCGGAGATCTGCACCTCCTACCATATAAAGCCTCATACGGAGCCATCTGAATACTCGACTGATAACTATTATTATATGCAAACTCTGCGAGTAGCAGAAACTGGTCCCATGAACCCCCAAAATCAATGACACATGCACGCAACATATCCTCCAAAATCTGAATAGTACGCTCTGATTGCCCGTCGGTCTGAGGATGAAACGATGTGCTCAACTCGACCTGAGTACCCAACTCTCTCTGCACGGCTCTCCAAAATAGAAATGTGAACTGATTACCTCTGTCAGACATGATAGAAATTGGAACCCCATGTAATCGGACAATCTCCCTGATATAAATCTCAGCTAACCGCTCCGAAGAATAAGTAGGACTAACAGGAATGAAGTGCACGGACTTGGTCAGCCGATCCACAATAACCCATAAAGCATCAAACCTCCTTGAAGTCCGTGTGAGCCTAACTACGAAGTCCATGGTGATATCCTCCCACTTCCACTCCGAAATATCTATTCTCTAAAGCAATCCACCTGGTCTCTGGTGCTCATGCTTGACGTGTTGACAGTTGAGACACCGATCCATGAACCCAACAATATCTTTCTTCATCCGCCTCCACTAATAATGCTGTCGCAGATCCTGATACATCTTCGCGGCACCCCGATGGATGGAATACCGTGAACTATGGGCCTCATCTAGAATCAAATCTCGAAGCCCATCTACATTGGACACGCAGATCCGGCCCTGCATGAACCCGTCATCACCAATAACCACATCCTTGGCATCATCGCGATGGACCCTATCCTGAAGAACGAGCAAGTGTGGATCATCATACTGGCGTGCTCTAATCTGATCATAAATAGAAGACCTGTAGGCTACACAAGCCAATACCCGCGGAGGCGCTGATAGATCCAATCTCACCAATGACTCGCTAAAGCCTGAACATCAAGTGCTAATGGTCGCTCTGCTATTGGAAGGTAGGCTAGACTCCCCAAACTCTCCGCCCTGCGACTCAGGGCATCCGCCACCACATTGGCCTTCCCAGGATGATATAAAATAGTGAGGTCATAATCCCTGAGAAGCTCCAACCACCTCCTCTGACGCAAATCCAGATCCTTCTGCTTAAGCAGATGCTGCAAACTACGGTGATCAGTGAAAATCTCACAATCCACTGCATACAAATAATGACGCCAAATCTTCAAGGCGTGAACAATAGCTGCTAGCTCAAGATCATGCACTGGATAATTCTTCTCGTGCACCTTCAACTCTCTATATGCGTAGGCAATCACCCTACCGTCATGCATCAAAACTGCTCCAAGGCCAACTCTCGAGGCATCATAGTAAACTGTATAAGAACCTGAACCCGTAGGCAAAATCAATACCGGAGCTGTAGTCAAAGCTGAATTGAGATGCTGAAAGCTCTCCTCACACTCCTCAGTCCACCTGAACTGAACACCCTTCTAGGTCAGTTTGGTCATAGGTTCTGCAATAGATGAAAATCTCTCTACAAAACGGCGGTAGTACCCTGCCAAACCAAGGAAACTGCGAATCTCGGTAGCTGATGATAGTCTAGGCCAGCTCTACACCGCCTCTATCTTCTTCGGATCAGCCTGAATACCCTCACTGGACACCACGTGCCCCAAGAATGCTACTGAATCAAGCCAGAACTCACACTTCAAAAATTTTGCATACAATCTCTTATCCCTCAAGGTCTAAAGCACAACTCTCAAATGCTACTCATGATCCTCCCGAGATCGAGAATACACCAAGATATCGTCAATAAACACAATGACGAAAGAATCCTGATAAGGCCGAAATACACTATGCATCAAGTGCATAAAGGCTGTTGAGGTATTGGTCAGCCCAAAGGACATAACCAGAAACTCATAATGACCATATCTAGTCCTGAAAGCAGTCTTCGGGATGCCTGGCCCCCGAATCTTCAACTGATGATAACCGGAACGCAAGTCAATCTTGGAAAATACCCTTGCACCCTGCAACTGATCAAACAAGTCATCTATACGAGGAAAGGGATACCGGTTCTTCACCGTAACTCTGTTCAGCTGCCGATAATCAATACACATACGCGTAGAACCATCCTTCTTCTTCACGAACAAAACTGGTGCACCCCAAGGTGACACACTAGGCCGAATGAACCCTTTATCTAGGAGTTCCTGAAGCTGCTCCTTTAATTCTTTTAGCTCCGCTGGTGTTATGCAATAAGGTGGAATAGAAATAGGTTGGGTTCCTGGCACTAGGTCAATACCAAAATCAATATCCCTGTCAGGTGGCATGCCTGGGGTCTGCAGGAAACACGCCCGGAAAGTCACGGGCCACCTGAACCGAATCAATAGTGGGAGTCTCATCACTGACATCCCTCACAAAAGCCAGATAAGATAAACACCCATTCTCAACCATACACTGAGCCTTCAGGTAGGAAATCACCCTGCTAGGCATATACCCATAAGAACCTCTCCACTCAACCTTTAGACATCCCGACATAGCTAAGGTCACGGTCTTAGCGTGACAATCAATAACAACATGACACGGATATAACCAATCCATGCCCAATATCACATCAAAATCGACCATGCTGAGTAACAGTAGGTCCACTCGGGTCTCCAGACCCCCAATAGATATCACACACGATCGATACACACGGTCCACAACAACAGTATCGCACACTGGAGTCGGCACATGAACAGAGGTAACTAAAGACTCACGGGGCATATCCAGAAAATGGGCAAAATATGAAGAAACATAGGAATATGTAGAACCAGGGTCAAATAAAGCCAAAGCATCCCGGCAACAGACTGAGACAATACCTACGATCACTGCATCAGAGGCCATAGCATCTGGCCTAGCTGGAAATACATACATATAGGCCTGACCGCCACCTGCTCGACCTCCCCCTCTAAGGCAGCCTCTACCTGACTGACTACCATCCCTGGCTGTCTGGGCGGGTGGTGAGGTAACTGGAGCTGAAGTCGAGGGATGGACCCTCTGCTGAGAAGAACCACCGGGATAACGGGGACACTACCTCCACAAGTTCCCAAACTCTCCACACTCAAAACAACTCCGTGGAGCTGGAGGCGGGGACTCATAGAAACCCTTGGCACCAGAATGGCCTCTAGGCTCATGCATAGAAGGACTCTGAACTGGTGGTGCTCGAGCTGCACTTTGAGCTGGAAGGGCACTGAATAAAATACGGCCTGACTGAGAACCACGAGGACATGCTCCGAAGATGCACCACTATAAGTTGGGCGGACTGACTGAGGAGGCCTGAATGAACGACCTCTACCATGTTGAAACTGCCCCCTGGAAGGAGAACCACTAGAACTACCCGATCCACGAGGCCTCTTGGCCTCCCTCTCCTCCTGCTCCTGGCGGCGAACCGACTCAATATCTCGAGCAATATCAATAACCTGCTCTAATGTAGCATCTGATACTCTCTCCCGAGTCATGAAAAGGCGGAGCTGATAAGTGAGGCCATCCACGAACCTCCTAACCCTCTCCCTATTAGTAGGGACCAACTCGGTAGCATGAAGAGCCAACTCCGAGAACTGCATCTCATACTGTGTCATTGATAGCTCCCCCTGATGCAGCTGCTCAAAAATCCTGTGCTGCTCCTCCCTGTGAGACTGAGGTACATACTTCTCCAAGAAAATAGTGGAGAAATGCTGCCAGGTGAGGGGTGCTGAACCAACAGGACTACGCCTCTCAAAAGACTCCCACCAAGTGAAAGCAGCACCAGAAAACTGAAATGTAGGAAATGAGACACCACTGGTCTCCAAAATCCCAACAGTACGCAGCATCCTCTAACACTTATCCAGAAAACCCTGGGCATCCTCGCCTTCAGCACCACTGAATGTCGGAGGCTTTAGTATGCTAAATCTCTCCAGTCTACACTGCTCGTCCTCTAGCATAGCCGAAACCACGAAGTCCCGAACTGGAGCAACCGGCTGGGCTGGAACCGCCCTCGGTGTCTGGTGGCCCTGAGTAGCCTACTCAGGTGTCCGGGCAACTGGAGTCTAACTGCCTCCCCCGGCCTGAGAAGTAGCAGCAACTAATTGAGCAAGGGTGGTACACACCGTCAAGATCTGATCCAAGGTCTCCTGAAGACCCGGAATAACAATAGGCACTGCCCGTGCCTGAGCCTGTCCCGCTGGAGTATCTGTGGCGGGAATCTGATCCTGAACAGTAGGGGGATCAACTGGCACTACCCCGGCTGCTGCACGGATTGGCCCCTACCTCTACCACGGCCTCGACTGCATCCTCGACCTCTCGCTGGTCCAGCTGGTGGCTGATCACCCTGATCGGTAGCGCGAGTCCTCACCATCTGTGAGAGAATGAAACAACAGAAGTTTAGATTTTCAGAATCAACAAAATGGCACGACAGAATTCAAGAAAAATGAGATTGTTCCTAAGGGTTCCGCAGCCTCTCGAAGATAAGTACAGACGTCTCCGTACCGATCAGCAAGACTCTACTAAACCTGCTCATGACCGTTGAGTCCTATGTAACCTAGGCTCTGATACCAACTTGTCACGATCCTAAATCCTAAACCGGTCTTGATGGTGCCTATCGTGGAACTAGGCTAGCCAATAATCACATAATTACAGTTCCTTTCCAAAAATCCCAACCATTTTCAAATATCCATAAAGTATATAGAATTACTGAATTCATTAGGCAAAATAAACAGCTAAATAGTCTAAACCATCCCCAAAATCCGGAGTCAACATTATGAGCATCTAAGAAATATACCAACAAGTCTACTATTATATTAAAAAACCTCTGAACGAATAATTAGATACAACAAAAGAAAGGAAAACAGAGATGTTGCGGACGCTAGACAGCTACCTCTATATCCCGAACTCCGACTCCGCACGGAATAGATGGCTAACGCTCAGTATCAGCACCTGAATCTGCACACAAGGGTGCAGGGAGTAATGTGAGTATGCCAACTCAGTAGTAATGAAAATAAATCAAGTCTAAGTGGAAGGAAACGCATAAAATCAATATCATCATTTCACAATATGCACAGCGTTTCTTTCCAACAGTATATACATAGATATATGAAATCAACATGCCTTAAAATCCAACTTCAGTAAAATCCATTGAAAAAATGTGTTTTCCAATAATTTCCGAAATAAAACTAACCGAAGGATTTAGTATAAAATGAAATAAATCATAATTAGCCCCTCGGGAAAAACATGAATCATAAATCGCCCCTTGGGCAGAACATCACTCAGCACCTCACAGCCACTCAGTATCAGCCCCTCGGGAAACCTCATTGTCACTCTTGCCTCCCAATCACTCATCACTAGGCACTCAGTAGGTACCTGCGCTCACTGGGGGTGTGTACAGACTCCGGAAGGGCTCCTTCAGCCCATGCACTAATATCAAACCACCTCGTGGCGTATCATATCCTCACAATCAGGCCCTCGACCTCAGTTAGTCAGAACCTCTCGAAAGCCCCTCAAGCGTATCAGTAAAACGGGGTACTCGACCCAAAACATCATTTTATATCTCAAAATAGTGTAAATAAGGCTGAGATTTGAAAACAGTTAAGCACAATATGACCGAGTGTAAATCACGAATCAACAGTGAGGAAATAGCAGTATAAAGCCCCCAAGGGGTCTAAACAAGTCGGCACGAGGCCCCAAACATGGCTTATAGCCTAAATATAGCAATAGTCTTTTGAACAAAATTTTAACATATAATTTAGAGTAAAATACGCAACTCAATAGTTGTCGTGGAGAGGACCAAGTCCAATCCAAAAATCAGTGCGCGCCACATACTCGTCATCCGATATGTGTGCCATTCTAAAAATAGTGAGAAATATGAACTCCGAGGTTTCATACCCTCAGGACAAGATTTATAACCATTACTTACCTCTACCGGGCCACAATACTAATCCGAGATGCTCTTGCCTCTCAAATTGGCTCCCGATTACTCCGAATCTAACCAAAAGCAGATTAACATCATCAATATACGCTAAAGGAACAAAACCCAATCGAAAACTATCAATTTAGACACAATTCTTGAAATTCGGCCAAACCCGAGCCCCGAGCCTACGTCTCGAAATTTGATAAAATTTACATCACTAGAATGCTTGACCTCCCACGATTCTACACATACCAAGAACACTAAAATCGAACCACAATTGCCTACTCAAATCGCCAAAAGAATTTTCCAAACTTCCTCCTATTTTCCCCAACTTTTCTACTTTGATTTCCTCAAGTTTCAAGCCTAATTCGGCACAAAAATGACATAGAAACGAGTTTTATGATCCGGGAACTTACCTCCACTGAAGAACTTCGAATTTCCCCTTCAATTTGCTCTCAACCCAGCTCAATCCGCATGCAACAGTGGATGAAATGCCAAAAGATTCGCGGAGGCACCTATTTATACTACTATACCCAGTTAATCCGCACCTGCGGACAAATTCCTCACACCTGCGGACCCGCACCCACGGTCTCAGGAGCACACCTGCGAAATCCCACTAATACTCCAAACTTCGCACCTGCGAGACCTTTTCCGTGCGTGCAGCTTCGCATGTGCGTCCCATGCTTCGCACCTTCGGATCCCTCTTGCCTGGCCTATCTTCGCACCTGCGCAAGGTCCTTCGCGCCTGTGGCTGCCCAGCCGCAGGTGCGACCACACCAGAAGATTTACACCAGCAGCTATTTGCTGCAATCTTCCTAAGTTCAAACCTCTGCTAATCCATCCGAAATCAATCTCGATCCCCTCGGGGCCCCAACCAAACATACCAACACACCCCATATCATCATTCAAACTTAGTCAATCCTTCAAATACCAAAAACAACACGAAAACACCAAAATTACATCGAATTCAAACCTATAAACTTTAAAACTTCTAAATTTTGCCAATGATGCCGAAACCCATCAAAACACATCCGATTGACCTGGAATTTTGCACACATATCCAAAATGAAATTACGAACCTGCTCCAACTTCCGGAATTCCATTCCGACCCCGATATCTTATTTTCCACTGCCGACCGAAAATCGCCAAAAATTTACTTTCGCCAATTCAAGCCTAATTCTACACCGGATATCAAAACTTCATTCCGAACACACTCCTAAGTTCCAAATCACATAACGAAGCTATCCGAGCCATAAAATCTGCATTTCGAGGTTGTTTACCCATAAGTCAACTCCTAGTTGACTTTTTCAATTATTAAGCTAATTTAAGAGACTAAGTGTCTCAATTCTCACCACAACCACTTCGAACCCGAGCCAAACGATCCAACACAACATAAATAGGCTAAGAAATGTATGATAAAGTAGAAACGAGGGAAAATGGGGCTAATCTCACGGAACGACCGGCCAGGTCTTCACAGTTTTCTCTTCCAAAACAATTTCTTAATGCTCTCCAAGTTTTTCTCCATGATTCTATGGTGAAAACCTAAGATAAAAACATGAATCCAACACTACAAATTCTGTGGTGCTTTCTAGATCATAGTTCTTCATCTTGTGGCTGTTTGGAGGGCTCTTCAAAGTGAAGTAACCTTAAATTTCGTGTTGTTCTTATTGATTAAGGTAATAATCAGTATCTCCCTCATATATATTAGATTTTTAAGGCAAACTACGAGTGCTTACACACCAACTTGAACATCAAAAGTTGATTCAAGAAGAGAATACAACACCTATAGTGTTGTGGTGTCATTGTGGATAATTGTGGGTTGTGCTTGACTGAAATTTAAAGTTGTTGCTAATTTATAAGGTGAGCATAACAACCTACTAATTGTGCTTAATATTTCTTGTATTTTGGTTAAGTTGTTAGGATGATAAACTACACGATAATGCTTGGATTAGCTTGAGATATTGTTGTTTTTGATAGATTGATTTGAAAGATGCTCTTATGAACTTTAAGTGGCTGGAAATTATGGAAAATAAATTTTCTATGATATTTTTAGTATGATTATTTTGGTTTACATGTCAATCTTGTTGAGGAAAGTGTTAACTAGAAAGGAAATGGCTATAAAGCACTTGGAAGTTGTCGACAATGATATTATCTTGTGTTGGGATATTTCGGGTCACTTTATAATTGAGTACAAGGTTGGAAATCCTTTAACATGTATTGGTTATTATACCGAATATATCACTAAGTTCAAGAATGAATGATAATGGGGTTGAAGGGTGCTAAAGGGATTTAATCCGAGCTTGCCGCTCGTTGTGATATCTTGATGACTTGTTAATGAAATATTTCTAACCCTATTTTTGATCTTGTTCTTATTGTATTTTTATAGTTGTTGTTGTTGGTATAAGGTATTGGATGAGGCCTTTGTTACAGGGGAGATGCTGCCCAAATTTACATAAACGAGCTACTAGCTTAAGTTACGGACTTAGCCTTTACTCAACACTAATTTTGGTTCTCCTTATGCTACGGTAGACTGAGTTGAGTTGTTAGAATAGTTGCTTGAAAGATATTAAAGACTCAATGGGGTTAAGGTATGTTAAGGCTAAACCTTTCCTTGATTTTGGCATGATCGCGTAACTACATGTGTTTGATAACGAGAAATAAAGAGAAGTTCGTATTCCTGAATTATTTCACATTATCCTAGTCCATAAATTGCAATATTCTCCCTTGTTGGGACCTTCTATTTAGTTAAGTATTGTCTTCTTTCAGTCAAGAGAGTAGTGTCTATATATATACAGTAATATAGTATTTTCACCACCACCAAGCTAAAATTGGTAGGCAGGCCCCTATTGGGAAACCCTTGATCACAAGGTGAGTTAACCGAGCCTACTATGGCCGAGCGACTATGAGCAGGCCCAAAATGGCCGAGATACAGAGCCTATTATGGCCGAGCGCCTATGAACGATCCTACTAAGGTAGAACAATTATATGTACCCAGCCTTATAGGGGCGGACATATATTTTACTTTCTAATTGAGAGAGTTGAGTCAGTATCAACATGTAAATATATCTCTAGATCATCTTTGACTCCCAGTTACTTTCACTTATTATATTACCAATTCAATTTTAGCTTTCAGTTATTTTGTTGCCTTAAATACTCGATACATTATTTCGTATTGATGTCCCTTTTGCTGGGGATGTTGCATTTCATGCCTGCAGGTCCTGATTGACAGTTGGACAGATCCTCCTAGTAGACAGAGTCAAACATCAGCTTGGTTGGTAAGCTCCACTTCCTCAGAGTTACCGGGTCTAGACCTTGGAGTCCATTATATATATACAGGTTTGATTGGTAGGTCTGTCGCGCCCCCCTCCCTTCTCCCTCTCCTTTCCGATTTTCGACATTATTGGGACAATTCGTTTCCTTTTGCGAAAGGGGTAAGGAATTGAAGAGTCGCCACCTAACGAATTAAGGTGCGTTAGGGCACCTACTAAGGGTCGTTTACAAACACATATTGGATAACCAGAGATAGTGTAAGTGCTTGACAGTTTAGAAGTTGTTTTACCTAAAGCATGTTGTTCTAAGTGTTGCAAAGACACATGGGTTATTACCAATTTTACTAACACATGATAATCGTATGTGAGATTGTCTTATGTCCCTTTTCATGCATAAGTAGCTTAGCTAGGTGTGACTTAATTAGGTCCTAAAACATGGTCTCTAATGTGCATATAAAATGCAGAATGATTTATATGTAGAGTTCCTAAAGCAGGACGCACAAAATATTATAACATTGTTAAGCATTACTTCAAAAATGTGCAGGAACAACAGTTCGTGTTAGTGCTATTATTTATCCCTGAAGCATGATCTCTAAGTGATAAAATAACGTGATGCTGAAACAGTATACATGAAACTTAAGAGCATGATATCTAATGTATGATATGCTTAGAATGTATTGGTCTTAAACATGGATTCTAATGCGCACATAGAAATGTAAGCCTAAGGCATGGTTTCTACCCCATTGATATCGACAACAGACATGGCTACCCTCCCCTTTTCACTATCAATCTCCCAATATTCGTTTACAACAATTATTACAAACCAATGTGAATGAATTACATAAGTAGATAAAGAAAAATAAGAAGTTACACTATAGGGAGCCTGAAAACAGGCCCAGATTCTCAGAACCTCAAATTCCTAAATGTTTCATAGCCTTTCTCATATCCGGGTGTGTCAGAGTTCCCTAAGGACCTCAAAGGATCCCGGACAGTGCTCACACCCAGATTTCACAACCATAATTGAGTAAGTGCAGTATGGAAGAGCCAACTCTAATGCATCAGAGTTCAGAGGGATCTCATAGGGATCCCTAAGCAGTCACACATTAGAGGGGCAGAACTTAAGGACCTAAGAGTAGAGTGAGAGTGCTTGATATAGTTTTGAAAAGGTTTTAGTAAGAAAACAATGTTAAAAGTGACTTGCTTGAAACATTTTTGTGAAATAAAATAGGGAGTCGTTCAGTAAAATAACTTTTGAAAAGAGAGAGTTATATAATTAAACAACAGCAGATCAAACATAGAGCCAAAACCAAACTCCGCAATACTTAAAGAACACAGAACCAAAACAGGAAGAACAAACCTACACACAGGGGTGATGGGGATTGGGGACACATAGAGCACATGTAGTGCACACATAGTTACAGGAGCATGAAAATTCTTATAGGGGTTTAGGGAATTAGCATATCATGAATCTCAGAACCAACGCAGGAGCATACAACTTAGGATAGCTAACTTCTTTGCACAAAAAGGTTCATGATAGAAATCAGGGAAAACATAAGTAAGGTAGAGTCACATTAAGGTATACTACAAAGGGGGTTCATAAGAAGGCTGATCCTAAGGGGTTGGAAATATTCAGAAGCATGTTGATAAAGTAGTATAGTAGACATATTAGTTGCAGATTGAACAACAATCCACAGATGGAAACATATTAGAAACATGATAAACTGAAGCAGTAAAAGAAGCATATTGGTTTGGGACTTTAATTGAAATCAGAACATACCACTAAAGAAGACAGTAAACACAAAAGTGAAGGGACATGAGAGCATAATAGTTAGCCTTGGCTTGCAGCCGGCTAACTCAGAATAATAATAAGTAACACAGAAAGAGAGCAGAAAGTTTTGAGTGAGAGAGAGAGAAAGAGAGCTTTTTGAACCAATGTGCTCGTGTGTTGAGTGAATGAAAGAGAAATGTATATATAGTTTGAAACTAGGTAGAGAATAAGGTAAAAATCAAAGTCATGCAATGATTGGGGAATCAGAATCAATCAGCATAAAATCAATGTAAGTACTCCCTTCAATTAAGAAGTTAACTTCAAATGGTAATATACATGTAATAAATAATGAAGGGTGCCATATGTGACTGGAACATAACACATAAAGAAACAATCTCAGCACATAGAAGTATAAGACATGTAATAGAGCCTAGGTTCAGAAAATCTAATTAAGGAAAGTACTTAAAAAAATCGATTGACAGCATAATCGCCCATAAAATAAGGCAAAAATATTTTTAGAGGTTGAAATCAGTAGAGAATGGAGGGTATCAATCACATGGAATTAGGGATCCAAACAGGAGTAGTATTGATTAAGGGGAATCAACACAAATTGCATGGAGTAAACACATAATAGGCAAGACAAAGGCAAGAATAAGAACCCTAATAGGCACAGTAAAGTAAAAATCACATAGAATCAGGGATCCAAATTGGAACATAGTACTGATGAACACAAACTTCTGAGAATAAGCGAGATAAACACATAATAGGCAGGAATAGGCAAAATCAGAAACCCTAATAAGCCAAATAGGGTGAAAATCACACAAAATTAGGGAATTTCATAAAACATAGCATGACTTAACAGAATAGACATGATATAGGCAGAAGAAGCAACAATCAGAAACCCTAATAAGCCAAATAGGGTGAAAATCACACAAAATTAGGGAATTTCATAAAACATAGCATGACTTAACAGAATAGACATGATATAGGCAGAAGAAGCAACAATCAGAAACCCTAATAAGGTAAAATCATAGAAACTCTGAACGAATTCATAAATAACAGACATGCAAATGAACAAATAAGCAAGAACATAATCAGAACCCATGATTAAGACCAAGAAACTTAGGGTTTTGACATAATAAGTCAGACAAAAAGGGGAAAAACTTAAATAGACGCTTAAACATAGTGAAAATCATACTTAAATCAGAAGAAGAATCATTTTTGAAAAGGGGTCAAGAAACCCTAGTTTGAAGACGAAGAGGCATTTTAGCAAAAATCAGAGAAATTATTAAGGAAAACAGCAAAATAACTCAGGATATACTCAGTCTATTACAAGTCTAAGAAGTCAAGAGTTAAAAAATAGGGTTTCAAAGATAGATAACCTAGAGATGAGAGAATCGACTTAGAAACCATAGGTTTTAGCTGGAGATGGAAGGATCTTACTCGGACAGGACAAGAGTGGCCTGATAACGGCATGAAAAATCCATAAGGTGAGTTGAACCACCTCTGGTTCCTTTGAGGATCTTAAGTTAGCAGTTATCCGGCATGTGAGGGAGCCATGGGGCTGGGGATGATGGTGAAACCACCATAGTTACCGGCAAGCCAACGACCGGTGAGTAGGTTTAGCAGAGAGAGTTTTGAGAGAGATGAGAGGGATGTAACGGCAGAGTGAAAGAGAGGAAAATGAGAGGAAAGAGGAGGGGGGGTAGTCTTTAGGGTTAAATTAGGTAAGAAGAGATCTGGACCGTTGATAAAAAATGATCAACGGTCTAGATTAAAAGCGAAATTGGGTCGGGTGATTAATGGATTTGGGCTTGGGGTATTTGGGCTGGTATTATTAAGGGGTTTTGGGCTAATATAATTGGGTTTGGGGCTGATTTAATTCAGACTAGAATTTAAATGAAAGTGGCTATTTATTAAATACCCAATTCGAATTAATTAAAATATGTAAAATAACTAATTTATAAATAATGAATTTCATGCATAGAAATTAATTTAAAATAATTATTTAATATTTAAAAATACGAATGACTAATTTCCAGTCAAAAATACTATAAAATTATATACTTGGGCAATTGCAAAGTTATTGCAATTATAGCCAAAAGATGCCATTTTGGATAATTATGAAATTATTTGGTTTAAATAGGGCCATAAACAATAAATTAAATCATGAAATACTTTTGAAATTATTTGTGATGCGATTTTGTAATTATTTATTGAAAGTAAATACTAGATAAATTAGACAAAATATAGAAAAATTATGGAAAAATACCAATCGTTGTTAATGCATGATTTTGAAGGTACATATGCAATTTTAAAAATATTTTGGGAAAAATTGGGTATCAACAAAGTCGATGCCCTGTCTCGACCATGGTATAGTTCAGTTATCTCTAGAGGCTTGTAGACAGGCAGTGTATATTTTTTATATCAGTGTTGTGGCCTTGCCAGCCTTGTGTACATGTTAGTTTAGTATTGCTGGTTGTAGACATTCATGATGGCCTCTTCGACCTTGATTTGTAAGGTAGGCCTCGTCAGCCTAAGTTGAGGGTTACCCCCCAAGAGTTCATAGTTATAAGTGGTATGCTCGGGATAACTATGGCACCGGGTGCCGGCCACGCCTCCCTAGGTTTGGGGCGTGACATGAGTGATACGAGTGGCTATTAGAGAGATAAGGGTGGAAAATGTCATGGAAGATGTGTGATGGCTTGGGAACATTGTGCTGGTGATTTTCATTTGATAGTGTGCTTTTCCTTGTGCATGTCATACACCTTATGTGGCTTGTTTTTTTGCTTCGATGAGCTACTCGATGTTTTTGATATTACTTGTTGACTTGGGCTGTAGTAATACGCTCGCAAAAGCATACATGTAGCATGCCACTTATACTAGCTCGGGAGTATGGAACTTGACATTTATTAATCATGCCCATATGTTCTTGTATTATTTGTTTTCATGTTGCTATTGAGCCTGTGACCACGCCAGGAGGATTTTGATTATGAGCCTTTGATCATGCCAGGAGGATTGAGATATTGACACGTGAGTTTTCCGTGTAGTTTTGATTCGCGATGTGGGCACGAGGTGACGTGAGTATATAATGGTGGGTGTAGACCCGTGATTTGTGACTATGAGATGAAGTATCACGAAGTGATTTCATTGTGAAACTTGTGTTAGAACGACTTGATTTATTGGATGTATTCCTTATTTGGTTTCAACGGTACTTTTATGGTGTTCCTATTGCTTTACTATTTTTATAACATGTTGATTCTTGTTTCCATTTACTGATTCATGCTTTCCATTATTAGATTTATACTTATATACTGCACATGTTATTTTGTCTAATGAGTGTCTTGACCTGTACCTCGTCACTACTCCACCGAGGTTAGTCTTGATACTTACTGGGTACCGACATAGTGTACACATACTACACTTCTGCACATATTTGTGGAGCGAAGTATTGGAGATATTGGAATCGGGTAGAGAAAGCTTGTTGATCGTGAGGATTCAAGGTAGAGCTGCTTCATCGTCGTTGTCCCTTGGAGTCATTTCTTTATTTTGTACTATCAACTTGTCATTTGAACCATATTATATTTCGATCTTTGATATCTTTCCATGTACTTAGCTAGAGTTCGTGACTCTGTATTACAAATCTTGGGAGGTTGTTATGATTATTGTCATGTAGGCTCATTACACTTTTGTTTCGATATTTTATATTAAACACTGTTTCAAATTATCATCGAGAAAAACTAGCTTAATCGTTGTAGTAATCGGCTTACCTAGTCTTAGAGACTATGTGCCATCACGACATCCTTAAGAGGGAGTTTAGGGTCGTGCCAATTTAGTATCAGGGCTCTAAGATCATAGGTTCTACCAGTCACGGGTAAGTTTTGTATAGTCTTGTGAATCGGTTCAGAGATGTCTATACAAATCTTTGAGAGGCTACATAACTATTAGGAAAATTCCACTTCTTTCATTCTTGTCGTGCGCATTTGTTCATTTCAAAGTTTGAGCCTTTGTATCTCTAATCTCTCACAGATGGTGAGGACACGCGCTACAAGATTAGCTGGGCAGACACTCGTGCCCCTGCTAGAGCTGCAAGAGGCCGAAGTCGAGGTAGAGGCTAAAGAGGGCACATGGCGCAACTAGAGAACCTGCTAGAACAGCAATTGATGAGCTGCCAGTAGCTCCGATTGGGGACTGTACCGCAGGTGCATGTTGTTACCCCGGACTTCATGAGACTTTAGCACAGTTCCTCAATATGTTTGGTACATTGGCTCAGGTGAGATTGATCTCCATTGCACCACCTACTTCACAGATTGGGCGGGGTGTTAAGACTCTCACCGCCCATACTCCAAAGCACCGGGCTCATATTGGTCAGGTTTCGAGTGTGGTATCGGTACAACCTGTTATTCCGGTTCAGTCTGAGGTCGGTCCAGGGGCATCAGAGGAGGAGTAGAAGAGGCTTGAGAGGTTCAAGAGGTATATTCCACCTACTTTTAGTGGCACAGCTACCGAGGATGTGCATGGTATTCTAGAGAAGTGTCACTGTATTCTCCGCAACATAAGTATTATGTAGGTGAACGGAGTTGCTTTTACTATATTCCGTTGTCGGGAGCGGTATATCAGTGGTGGTATATTTATGAGGAATGTAGACCAGCCGATGCAACACCACCCACTCGAGCTCAATTTTTAGAGATTTTTTTAGGGAGTTTTTTCCCCAGACCCTCTGGGATGCGTGGTGTACAGAGTTTGAGTAGTTACGTTAGGGCACAATGATGGTGTCAAAGTATGCCATCAGGTTTAGTGAGTTATCTCGTCATGCACCTACTTTAGTTCCTACAGTGAGAGAGTGAGTCTACAGATTTATTAAGGGGGTCAGTTTTGATCATAGATTCCGCATGGCTCTGGAGTTGCAGAAGGATACTCCATTTCAGTGGGTAATGGAGATTACGAGGATGTTAGAGTGTATTCGGGGTGAGAAGAGAGATGATAAGAAGACCAAGAGGTCTCGAGTTTCTGAATGGTTCGGTGGATTATACTCTTTATCTATGACCCATCATGGTGGAGGCTAGGCCAGTCGACCAGTCTAGTCCTCCTTTCAAACTACTCGTGGTGTTCTAGTTCATTCGGGTACTCATGTGGGGCAGTCATCTTTTAGTGCTCCGTTTGCACGAGGTTCCTATAGTTTCTATTTTAGTTATCCGTCATGAACTCTGTACGGGGCAGCCACGTCCGCAGAGGGGTTTTTATGAGTGTGGTGATACTAGGCACATCATGATAGATTATCCCAAACTCGGTAGGGGTAGATTTCATCAGAGCACTCAGGCTACGGGCTCCATTCCAGTTGCTACACCACTTGCACATTCAGTTACGAGTGGAGGACATGCGGGTAGAGGGTGCCCTAGAAGGGGAATCCCGGCCTGTTCATATGCTTCTATGGTAGGTCTGAGGCCGCTGCACCGGATGGTGTTGTTAAAAGTAGGGTTTCAATTTTTTATGGAGGAGTATCATTCTTATTTTGATCCGGTTCTACTTATCAGGGTGAGTCCTCATATCTTGCTTCATATATGGGCGAGTTTTGTGATTTGTACTCTACTTATGTGTTTACCCCTTTCTGAAGATTCTGTAGTGGTATCCCATGTCTATCATTTTGTGTTGTTCACTACTGAGAGCTATGAGAATATAAATGACTTTATATTACTCATTACGGTAGCTTTTGATGTGATTTCTGGATGGTTTGGTTACGATTTGTGAGTTATATGCTCTACCGGTATGGGGAGTTCATTACGTGCTATGATTTTGTTTCACATAATTGAGTTAATGGAAGGTTTTGGTTGGTATGATGTCTGTTCTACTTGTGATTCATAGTTGAGGGTGAGAACCTTGCAATTTTGTGTAATTTTATATGTTATGAATGGGCTACTGCCACAGTGGGGCTGTATTACAATGACATCCTTGTCATTAGTTTATGTGTTTTGATTCTCCCTTGTGGAATTGATTCGTAGTATGTACTAATAGGGAGTTGTGCATGTTGGTCTTGTTTGATAGTTCTCTCTTGTGTTCCTCCTTGCATATTCAGTCATATTCGCTGGGTTTTCACGTGTGAGATGTGTGTCCAGGTGGAGTTAGGTGTGACTTGTTGATTTGAGTGAATGGTTATGGTATCTTCATGTTCTTTGAATCATTATAAGTGTTGTGAAGGTTTGAAACAGGGTTCTAGCGGAAATGGGGTTAATTACCGGTGTTGGATTTGATTATGGGTAGTTGTGGGGGTCAGAGATGTTGTTATGGGCATATGAATGATGTATTACGTCGTGTGGTTATATCTTTTGGGTGTATGCATGATCCGTTGCAGCTGTTTGAGGTTGATACATTGTGTTTAAGTGGGAATCGAGTCTTTGGGAAAGGATCAGATGGTGAAAAAATTGGTTCTAAGGTTTATTAGTGTGGGTGGAAGGAATAATCTTTAGTTGAGATGGTGATGTAGGGCTTATGTAGATTTGGGTGACGTGGGATCAGTCGCGAGTATAAGCATGGTGAGTTCATTCAGTGATTTCGTGGCTTCGGACTAGTTCTTGGAATGTTCGAGGACGAACGTTTGTTTAAGAGGAGGAGAATGTAACAACCCAACCGGTTATTTTGAGAATTAGTGTTCTGTTCAATGTCTTAAGATCTCGAGCAACTTCATATTATGTATTTTGACTTGCGTGTGCGTTCGAGCTCGGTTTCAGATGATTCGGAATTTATTTGGAAAAACAATTCTTGTTTTAGAAGCTTAAGTGAAAAGAGTTGACTGGAGTTTGTCTTTTGTGCAGATGACTCCAAAATGGTGTTTTAATAATTCAAATACCTTCGTATGGTGATTTTGGACTTAGGCGTGTGTCCGGATTTGGATTTGGAGGTTCGTAGATTGATTTGATGCATTTTGGCGAAAGTTAGAAAGTTGAAAGTTTGAAAGGTTGAGATTTTTGACAGGGAGTTGACTTTATTGATATCGGGGTTGGATTCTGATTCTGGAAGTTGGAATAGGTCTGTTGTGCCATTTATGATTTGTGTGCAAAATTTGAGGTCAATAAGAGTTGGTTTGGTATGTTTCGGCATTAGTTTTAGAAGTTGGAAGTTCATTATTTCATTAGGCTTGAAATGGGATGCAATTTGTGATTTCGATGTTGTTCGATGTGATTCGGGACTTCGAGTAAGTTTGTATTGTGATTTAGGACTTGTTGGTATGTTTAGATGGGGTCTCAGGGACCTCAGATGTGTTTCGGGTGAGTTTTGAGAAAGTTTGGGCATTTCGGCACTTTTATGATTCTGGAGCAGTTAAAGTGCGGACGGCACATTTTTGGAGTGTTGAGGCAAAGCCTATGTACGGCCGCAAACAAAATTTTGTGGATGCACTGGCCAAAGTGCGGACCGCACTGTGGGCCGTAATAGGGAAATTGACAGGATTGTTGGTCTGACTTCAGAAGCTTATATCAAAACCCAAATCATTCTCTTTACTTGAGGAAATTCAAAACAAATCCAAAACACCTCCCTTTTATCTCTAATCTTCTCGAACTATGTCTGACCTGATTCTCGTTTGGACGAGATACGTAGGCAACCTGCGGATATAGTCACATTTTAAAAAAATCAATCATCGATCAAGGAACCTTTCAGGTTCAATCTCATTTTCCAAAAATAAAAATATCATCAATCAAGGACCCTCCCCGAGTACGACCTCATTTTCCAAAAAATAATAAAAAATCATCAATCAAGGACCCTCACCGGGTTCGATCTCATTTTTTTCAAAATAAATAAAAAAATGCTCACATCGTGCGAAGAATTACTTTCTTGTTCCTCCCATTGCATGGAGATTTTACCTTTCCAGTCACTCCTAAACGGAACGGTACCCAGCCCCGTTCTAACAGTGCTCCTATAAGGAACGGTACACAACCCACCATTTTACTGTTATGTCAGCACTCCTAAACGGAACGTACCCAGCCCCATACTAATAATGCTCCTATACGAAACAATACACAGCTTGCCATTTTACTTTTATGTTAGTGCTCCTAAACGGACCATACCCAACCTCGTACTAACAATACTCCTATACGGAATGGTATAGAACCCGTCATTTTACTTTCCTATTAAATGCTCATATACGGAATGGTACACAACTCGTCATTTGACTTTCCTGTCCATGCTCCTATACAAAATGGTAACTATAAAGCTTGTCTAACATTCAATGCTCCGATAATGCCTTGAAATGGTAACCACAAAGCATGTTTTACATTCAATTCTCTTTATTGAAAACCACAAATTTGATTAAGTAAAAAAAATGAAATGAAAATCTAAAAAACATTTTCTTCCCACCCTTCCTGAACTATGCTTGAGTTGATTCTCAATTCAACGAGATACGTAGGCAACCTTTGGGTTCGGTCTCAATTTTTCAAAGATCACAATTTTTTTTTGATTAAGTCAAAAAAAAAAGAGATAAAAACAAAAATGTTGTTAAGTCAAAATCCAAAAATCCAAAAAAGGGGAACTGTTCCTCGAGTTTAGTCCCATTTGTAAATAAATTCAAAACAAAAAGGAAAAAAATGAAAGGAAAAATCATCAAATATTGACTTGTGTGCATGGGAAAGAACAAGTGTTTAAGTGGTATGATGGAGAGGATCAGTTTCGTGTAAACCATACTCTCTTATGGTACCTCTCTATAGCAACCTGAGATGTTCGAGGATGAACAAATGTTTAAGTGGGGGAGAATGTAACAAACCCGACTGGTAATTTTGAGCTCTAGCACATCGTTCAGTGGATGGGGGCCTTGAGTAGATTCACTACATGTTTTATGACTTGTGCGCGTCGTCGAAATTCAATTTCAGGAAGTTCGAAGTTGATACGGAAGGAGAATTCTCAATTTGAAAGCTTTAAGTTGGAAGAGTTGACTAAGGTTTGACTTTTGAGTAAAAGACCTTGAAACTGGGATTTGAAGGTCCCAATAGGTTAGTACGATGATTTTGGACTTGGGCGTGTGTTCGGATCGGGTTTCAGATGACATGGGAGCATTTCAGCGCTTAATGTTGAAAGTTGACACATAGAAGGTTTTCAAGTTCTTTAAGTTTGGTTTGGAGTAGGTTTTGGTGTTATCGAGGCCCGTTTGGGATTCCGAGCATGAGAATCGTTCGGTATGGTAATTTATGAATTGTACACAAAATTTGGGGTCATTCTGAGTAGTCTAAGTATGATTCGGCGCGTTCGGAGTAAGTTGAAAAAACTTGAAGTTCATAAATTGATTTGAATTGGTTTTGGGGTGCGATTCTTAGTTTTGGTGTTGTTTTACGCATTTCCGTTTTATGTTCTGAGGGTTCGAGCGAGTCCATCTTATGTTTATAAACTTACTGGTATGTTTGGGAGAGGCCTCAGGTGCTATTCGGACGATGTGCAGAACATGTTTGAACTTGGAAGAATTGCTGAAGCAGTAGAGATCCGGTGCTTTCGATCCTGTGAAGAATATGCCGCAGGTGCGTCATCGCAGAAGCGACTGGCTAGCCGCATGTGCAAATCTTGGCTTAGTGGGATGTGACTGCATGGGTGGACGTGGGGGCGCAGGTGCCGGACCGCAGATTCTGCGCCCCACAGAAGCAGTTATTGGTCCGCATAAGCGGCCTGGAACTGAATGGGCAGTGGCACAGGTGCGAGGGCTCGATCGCATCTGCGAGCCCCCAGATTCGAAGAAGGTGTCGCTGAAGCAGAAAGAGGCCTGCTGGGGAGGACCACATCCACGACACAATTTTCGCAGATGCAGAGCCGCAGAAACGGTTGCAGAAGCGGCCAATTTCCGCAGAAGCGGAATCGCTAGGGGCAGAAGGGTGCATTTAAATCGGGACTTAGGCTCATTTTCTCCATTTCTCTCACTTGTTGGTCGAATTTAGTGCTCTTTGAGGAGGGATATTCATGTAGAACTTTGTGGTAAGTAATTTCTATACAATATGAGTTTAAATCATGCATTATGGATAGATTCTAACATAGAAATTGTGAAAAATATAACTTTAGTGGAAAAAACGTAGGTCTTTGATAAAAATGGGATTAGACCGAAAAAATGATTATGGAATTGGGTAGAAATTATATATTTGGGGTTGTGAGGCTATGGGTAATATTTATCTTCGAAAATTTTTGGAATCCACGCACGTGGGCCCGAGGGCGAATTTTAGGAATCTTCCAATTTTTGTTGGGTTATGACTCTAGAAGCTAAATCATGAACTTTTGAGTATATATTGATTAATTTATATAATATTTAACTAGTTTCGGATTGTTCGGCATCGACTTGAGGCTTTTAGATAGAATTTGTGAACCTCAAAATGAGCTTGGGAATGAGGTAAGTCTATTGCTTATCCTTGTAAGAGAGAATTTACCCCATAGGTGTTTAAATTGCTATTTGCTACTTATTGTGTGTGATACGTACGCACAAAGTGAAGAGAGTCCGTGCGTAGCTACAAATCATGCTTATGTCCGGGTAGTTTAGGTCTCTATTATGAAATACTTGTACTATTTGCACTCTACTTGTTAATTTAAGTGCCTAAATTATATTGAAACTTGATAAAGGATTCGTAAAGACCGAACTCCATTTACTTTGAGTTTTGGCGGGTTACTTGACCGTTGGTAAAAATTGTGCCTCCTTGTGTATTAGTCTTGTAGTAGCCATTAAATTAGAGTTCGTGGAGTATTTTCTCTTCTTGTAGAGAGGGCCGAACGCCTCAGCAGTATAATAGATGTATCTATGATTCGCGGCGGTCGACCTTCGGCAGTGTACACATTATTCTAGATCAGGCTGTACGACCTTGGCATAAATCGAGCGTGATAACGCTCGGAGTCCGATTACACTTGATATTACTTACATGACTTGAGACTTTATAATTTACTTGATAGCTCGTATTTGTTGAAGTTAGTATGTGTTAATTGGAGATCTTGATTGACATCAAGTTAAAGAATCACTTATTTACTATTCATTATTGCGTTATTATTATTGATGTATTCCATTCCTATTTAGAATATTTGTACTTTATTTATTGGCCCATAGTAAGTGTCGATGTCGATCCCTCGTCACTACTTCTTCGAGGTTAAACTTGATAATTACTGGGTACATGTTGTTTATGTACTCACACTACACTTCTGCATCTGGTGGTCATTCAGATGCATCTGGCGATCATTCAGGCTCGTACCCCGTTACCCTAAGTCATAGTGGTGAGGTGCTCTATGTGACCATGCTGCAGCGCCCACAGTCTCCCTTTTATATTTATTTTCTATCTTATTTCAGACAGTAGTATAGGTGGTTTTGTATATTCTACCAGTTGCCCATGCACTTGTGACACCGGGTTTTGGGATGTTCTAGAATTTGTTTGTTGTTTTGCTTAGCCTTTACACACTTTCATTATCTATTCTCTTCAAATTGCAAGTTTCCATGCTTTTATTGCGTTGACTTCTTTATCTAATAAAATTCACGATTTCGAAAATAATAAAAGGCATAATTATGTTGGTAGTTTACTGTTGGCTTGCCTAACGATGACGTTGGGAGCCATCACGATCTATAATGAGTTTTGGGTCGTGATACTCTCAATTATACCTTAGTGATGCTTGAAAAATTACGTGCTTATAGTTAGAGTAAGAACAAACCCAACCTCATCGTTTCATGTGCATGTGTGGTGAGCCTAAATTAAAATTCATTTTATTGCATTGTAGATCTAGAACGTCTGTTGAGGCGAAATCTTGAGTAATGCTTGGTTTGGGAAAGGATCGTAGGCCTTCTTTGACCCGTTTGAGTCTTTCTAGCCTACCAAATGATATCAATCCCAAGGGACAACCACATCTTAGTTTATACCCTTTTGTGCTTAAGATCACTACCCCTCTCTTGGCCCAACCTCCTTGCGCGCACTGAAAATGTGTAACTTCTGATAAAGACCAAAGTGAAGGCGACAAGCATGAAAAGGCAAAAGATGTAAAGTCCAAGACAATCATAAACACGACTTCAGGAAAAGAAGGCGGAAACTCCACCATTTAAAAGGAGGATCCAACAAGAAGGACAAAACATCCACAAATTCAAAGGAAAATAAAAATAAAAAAATGAGAAAAAGGGAAAAACTCCACAAATTTAAAGAGGAGGAACCCCGACGAAAAAAGGGAAAAGCTCTTACAAAGTAGGAGAAACCTCAAAGCAAAAGAAAAGAAAGAGAAAAAGATCTCCAAAAACGGAAGAAGAGCCTCCTACAAGTTCAAAAGAAGTCAAAGAAAAGAAAGGGACATCGATCCAAACAAGATCAAGCGCCAAAGAATAGTTTGAACTCCGAAGACACAGATGCAGTGCAGTGCTTATGGTAAAATTAGTCATTTTCAACCCAAATGATAATCCTACCCGACCTAAGCCTACATTACAAGCCAATGATAAAGCCCTACATGATCCTATTCTAAGTGTTCTCACATTAGTGGAAACTCACATAAAGGTCAAGCATATGGTAACTCAATCACACACATTGAATGTCATTCCGCGTGTGAGTGTGCTTCGCAAAATGTCCTAAAAAACAACATTAATACTTCATAAATGTGTGAAAATTACGACCTTCTTTGTGGTGAGGGCACTTGAAACATGAGTTAGGCAGAATTCAAACATTTGGTTGAAGCAAGACGAACAAATCTTGTCGAACCTAGGTATACCTCAGGTTCCACTCGAAGCTATAGGAATTACCCATAAGTTGATCCCGGTTTGTTGAAAAGCATATGGTGGAAATTCTTATGCACAATATTAATTGTTGGTACCAATCAAAGTCAAGTAAAAAACCAATCAATCAATAAATCACAGTCTCTCTTTACTCTTCAAATTTTCAAATATTATCTACAAAGCTACAAAACAGAAAAAAATATAAAAAACAAAAAGATTCACGTTTTGTTGACAGTAAGACTAGGCTTTGTTGTAACAGAACTACGCCCGGCCTGACTTCCCACGGAGGATACGTCGGCAACCCACATAGGGTCCGGTCCCACTCTTGTAATAGAAAACCCAAAAAATCATTTCTATATATGCAGAACTACACCGTGGCTTGATTTCCTTTGGTAGGAATACGTAGGCAATCCACATCAGATTCAGTCATCTTTTGTACTCGAACTACATTTTGGCCTGATTCCATTGAGATACGTATGCAGTCATAGTCAGACCCGACCATATTATTTCGAATTCTATCTTTTTGCATCTACTTCCTACTTGAATCATTAATAACATAACCCTCTTCATCTATTTATTACATAAAATAAAATAGCTTCTTGCTTTTCCAGGCACCCTCCTGAACAATGGGCATTCATTTCCAAGTCAATTTTCCAGGCACCCTCCTAAATAATGGGCATTTCATTTCGAGTTAGAATTTTTACATGCGCCCACCTTGTAATACGGGTATTTTAGATCTAAATGCTCTGATATTATTTTAGACCGATACACAACCTAGATTTCCATTTTACACTCAAGTGCTCCGATATTGCTTCAAGCCGGTGCCAACCCTGATTTTCTTCAAAATTAAAGTGCTCTGATCACTTCGGATTGGTATCTAGCCTGGATCGCTTCAAAATCAAAGTGCTCTGGTCACTTCGTGATCGGTATCTAGCCCGGATCCCTTTCAAATTAGAGTTCCAAATCGGGACCTAATTTCTTTTAAAAATGATATATCCATATTTTTCAAATCAGACGGAAGCATAGTTCACACATCGTCAACTCTACCGATAAAAGGCGTGACACAACGTGGAACTATCTCCTATCAATAAACCAGGATAGATTTTGAGGACGGATGTCGAGCTTTCCAAAGATCACGACGGCATGCCCAAGTTTCATTCTTATGTCCTATTTGAAATGGGGTGTGTAGGCAATCCAAACCCCCAGTCATAATAAAACACCTAGTGTCATCATAGCTTGATGTTGGGGCAACTTTCAAAATCAAAAATTCAATTCATCGCATCGCCTTCCCGTACTACAACAAGCCTAATTCTCGTTACATATGAGATATGTAGGAAAACTCAATACAGAGCCAGGGCGCATCCACATCAAAATCAATTCAATCAATCTATCCATCCATCCAACACCACATCCCAGTGTTATCAGAGTCGAAACTGGGGCAATTTTCGAAGCCATGTCGAGATCCCGTGAACCTTTTCATCCTCGGACATTTGTCTTCCACCCAATGAGACTAGGATTCATAAGTAGCACTCAATTGCATTCTAGAACTACACACGACTGATTCCCGTGCAACACGAGATATGTAAGCAACTCAAATACAAGAGTTCAGTCACAATCTTAAAAACATCTATATCCCCCACTCTGTCACGCGGGGTCAAAATTGAGTATGATGTCAATTTCTTTTCCCGAAGACTCTTACATCATCTCCAGTCAAAGAGCGACAGTTGTTGACAGTTAATTTTGACCCTTTGTATTAAAAAAAATAGATTCTGCAGGCTTCCTTGTAAAAAAAAAATAATTAAATATAGTATTTTGCACCCTTTTAACTATAATGTAATTTATTGATAGTTATTCCTATTTTACAAAATATGAGAATTTTTATCATTTTATTGAAATTAGTTAAATACTATATGTTTTGTGCATTTTTCTAATATTAGGATAATCTATCAATTTTTTCTCATTATTTTTAAAAAAATGGATAATTACTACTCCCTCCATTTCAATTCATGTGAACTCATTTGACTGGGCACATAGTTTAAGAAAAGATAGAAGACTTTTGAACTTGTTGTGTAAAATGAGGCACATATATTTTGTGTGATTATAAATCATTGTCCAAAGATAAGTTGTTTCCAAATAGCGAACGTGGTCATTTTTTTTGGTACGGACTAAAAAGAAAATAAGTTTATATAAATTGAAATGGAGAGAGTATGTCATTGTAGTAGTTACAATTTTAAAATAAATACTACAAGATTTCTTGATTAAATAAACATTTTCTTATATAACACAGTCTATAATTGCGTGGAAGCCAATTGAATTTAATTCAAAATACGGATCAATTCCAGTTAAATTCAATGCTCCGTCAACATCAGACGTGACATGATATTTGATGTGTCCTGACATTGATTTGACATAACAATGACGTAACATGACTTGATATGACATTACATCTTTTATTTAGACCACATATTTTCTTGTATGTTTTACCTTTTTTGTTTTTACTTTAATTTGAGTCCACATGTTTCAAAATATCTACACAACCCCCACCTCACTTACAAACACCCATTCGCTTTTTTAATATGTGTAAAACCCTAAAGTCTCAAAAGAATAATCTCTCACTCATTCTCAAAGGGCAGCCGCCCACCCCTCTAAAAGCTCTCAAGCTCTCTTTCTATTTCTATGGCCGCCCGCTGTCGACGAGCTTCACCGGTCACCCATGACCAACCCCATCAATCACGACGGCTTCTCCCATCAACTGTTCCCCCTCTCTTCCTTTCTCCTTGAGTTACGAGAAAAGCCGCGACCAATAAGGTGGAACTTCTATCACCGGAAAACTCCATCTTGTTGATGGTCCACCCGAAATCCTTAGAAATGATCGGATCTAAACAGATCTGACCGGAAAGGTCATTGGAGCTTTGGTCGAAATGTGGTCGGAAACAACACCTACAAGTCCGCTCCGGTCGGTCTTTCTTTGTACATTATAACGATCTCAGGCAGTAATATTTAAGATAAGCTACTAGGCCGTGAGCACCGGAGATGTGACGCTCCAATGCCGGAAAAATGTAACTCCGGAGACCCTTGTTTTGTTTTTGTGATGGCTGTTTCGTTTTTGGTGACGGTTATTTGTGGTTTAAACTTTATTGTTGGATTTTTGTTTGCAAATACTGACCAGAGACTTTAAATTCCGGCGAACCGTGTTTGCCGGAGATTCTCCTCTGATGCCACTGGCCTGACCTCAGGCTGAACTGCAGTCACGGGCTTTACTGGCATAGCACCCAAACCTGATCAACATGAGCCTGTGCTCTAGAGTTCGGGCAACGGGAGTTTGAGATCCCCAGCCTGAGAGATAGCTGGTGCTACTGGATCAATCCGGCCTTATCCAAAGTACTGAACATGCCCAGAAAATACGCTACTGGTGGCTCCTCATCTGCTACTTTAGTAGGTGCTTTAGCTGTAGCACTTGCCCCTCCTCGGCCTCACCTTGACCCTGCCCTTGCCTCTAGCAACACCTGCACTGGGGGCGACATCATCAGTAACTAAAGCTCGTGTCCACACGATCTGCGAGAATAAAAAGACAAAGGTTCAAATTCCGAAATCAATAAAGTTGCACGACAAGGAATGAATGAAGTGGAATTTCCTAATAGTTACTTATTCTATCGAAGATAAGTACAGACGTCTCATCACTGATCGATAAGACTCTAATAATTTGTTTATGACTTGTACATAGGAATTTAAAATTCTGATACCAACTTGTCACGATCTGAATAGCAAGCTTTGTTGTCCTCGCGCTCCAAACTTAATGTGTCTCAACGTTCTACTGGTGCTCTCCCCTTTAAGAAGTATGTAAAAAGACTCATGTTTTTTGGCTTCCTATAAACCCCTCCTAGTTTGTGGCAATTGTACTCCCCTTGAGCTGTGTCGCTGTATCCCACATGGAGGATTATAACGACATCTAGTCTTTTAGACTAGGTAAGCATAACATATGATGATAACAACAGAAATAAATAGCTTAACAATTAAATAAAACATAAATTTTCCATAACATATCCATAACCATCAATAATCATACATCTCATAAATCGGTAGTACGGAATCATAAGCTCTATTGCGAGTTCACTAGAAATCTCAAATACAACACTATTTGAAAATAAAGTAAACAGTAGCAAATGATTATTAGAAGGCGACTCTTAGGCCTACGAGCAACATGCAAGTATACCTTGAAGTCATTGCAATGTCTAGATCAAGTCACTAGCACTATCTAAGGTACTTGGATACACACAACAATATGCAGAAGCATAATATGAGTACACCATAAACAATACTTATTAGGTATTAAGACTAGCCTCAGTAGAGTAGTGACGATTCAAGTCAAGACACTCTCTAGACATAAAATCTATGCAGAATATATCGATATATAACTAGCCACAAAATAAAATTAGTAAATGACAACAAAGAATAAACATGTAATAACATAACAAATTAACTAAATCAAGTAATACTCAAAGTGAAGTCAATTAAGGAAGACAATGAAAAGTTAAACTCATAACGTCATGGCAATCAGAATAATAACAACAAGAATCACCCTCGATACCCTTATGTTGCTGCGTGAGCTTTACATTTTAAAATATTATTTTGTTGAAATAACTTTACGTGCTTTATCCCCCATATCTCATTGTGTGTGCATCACAATGAAGTATTTTCCCTTACTAGCGATACACGCATAATTCCCCTTATCTCGCTGCATGCTCCGCAATATACACACCACCCTTATGTCGCTGTATGCACATCTCATTCATATAACAACAATCAACTGCACACTACGTGCACATATGCCACCACATTTCTCAAACAAAATACCAATTTCACAACAATACATAGCCCACGACTCAACAACAAAGTGTACAAGAACTTCAACAACAATTCAAACGTACGAGAAGTAAATCAACAATAAAATGTGCTTCATACAACAACAACTTCAATTCAAGGCATATTAATAGCCTAAGAGTCTAATCTGGTCAATTGCCACACATAAGCGGTGCACACACTCGTCACCTCATGTACACGTCTTTTTACATAATCAAATAATGAAAATAGACCAAATCCTAAGGGCTAGTTCCCCCACACAAAGTTAGGCTGATATTTACCTCAATTAGGCCAATTCAATCCTCAAAATAGCTTTTCCTTCAAAATTCACCTTCGCTCGGCTAAAATGTAACGAAAAATAATTTAATATTATCAAACAATGCAAGAGAAACCAATGTCTATTAATAAAGCTAATATCTTTACATTATTACCAAAATTCAACAAAAGTCAACCCCGAGCACACCCCGTCAAAACCTGAGTCGAAGAGTAGGTCTCGACTATTCATAACCCCATGAGTCCATATATTTATTTGATTTTCAAATCGGAGTCCAATTCAACTTCAAATCTCAAAATTTCTTTTTCAAAAACATAGACAAAATCCCAAAAATTTATCTTGAAATCTCATGATTTAGATGTATTTTTTTAAAAATAAAGGTCCACTAGGCACTGTGCCTAAGGTTGATTTTAATATATATATAAAGCTAAAGTACAAAAAGGAGAGGAACATAAACCTTACCTCGAGATAAATGAATGATACCAGATGACTACTAAATCTATAGCCATTTGATACCTTACAAGTATGTGAAGTTGGATCTAAATGAGGGTACCATTTTTCTAACCAAATTGGTAGCCTAATGATGTACAAAAACCAAGTAAAGTTAGGTCAACTATGAGACTAGAATTGGGGAGCTTCAACCATATACATTTGCTCCTATGATACAAATGAAAACTATTTCTCCCTATGTGAAAAGGCAAAAACCAGCATAGGGGATAGAGTGAAGGATATATCAGAGTTATCTTCATATTGGCTTGAACATGGGTGGAAGCTATTGTGAAGGTAGCCTAAATAGAGGCCAAAAAGTGTGCAAAAAACTGTGCAATCAACTCCAAAAAAATTCAGAAAGGCTATTGCTTCTGGATTGTAGTCGTATGTCATCTATAGCACTGCCCAAAAGCAAACAATTCAATGGCCAAAAGGATTTGTTGACAGAAGAGAATGGGCAGCAGGAGCTACAGGAAGCTAATCTGCCATTAAGGTGCCCTAAATCTAGCAAGGATTGAGCTTGGGTGTCACATGTATATTGATATTTATTCAACAGATTGAGCACATGAAATGCTAATACCATACCTTGAATACATACCAATATACTGAGATGGAACCCTGTACCTGCAAAAAAGAACAAACTGGTCAGTGAAAACCTGCTAGGCACACACAGTGCTTGTCTGCTGTTGAGGTTGTTGTTGCTGCAGCATTTGGTGCAACAATTGCTGGTACTAGTTTATTTGTTGTTGTAGCTCATTCTATCTTGGAAAATTAGGTCTGCTCCCATTGTTGTGTGACTGTCATCCATACCCATGAGAAGTATAAGGAGAGGCTAGGTGTGGTGGGATGATGATTTTATTGGTTTCTTATGTCTTAATGCTGGTGTTTCAAGGAAATCATGTTGGTGAGTGTTGTGAGACTATGGCTGAGCTTTGACAATGAGTGTGTTGGACAATTAGCTTCTCTGTAGACATGAGAGAAATTGATTGCTGCACATTGATCACATAACCACTTCACTTTCAGTAGCAGCATTTTTAGTGCCCGTGGTGGTGTAGTTTCACTGGTGAGCCAATGAATGAGTAAAGCTGAGTCTGCTTCAAGGTGCACTTTAGTGTAACCATTGTCCAAGCACCATGTGATCCCAATAATTGCTGCTTTTATCTCTGCTTGATTGTTGATACCTTCACCCAATAGGCCTTCTAAGGCATGGATAAATGTACCCATGTGACATGATTTAGATGTTAAATCTCATAAATAATCATGTTATATATTCAAAAGTTGATCAAAATCACTTACCCAATAGTAGTGTATAAAATTTTCCTCCAACTATCGCCTCCTACAGAGTCAAGGGCTAAAAAATGTGATAAATGAATCTAAGTTGCAAATGTCTCAAATGCAACTTAGGGTTCGCAAATGCGATACAAGGATAGCAAAAGCGAATCCTGTCATCCCACACAGATGTAGTATTGCGATATAGGGCTTTGCAATTGCAATTGCAACATCTTTGTGTTGGTCGAAATCCCAATGCACACGCAAGTGTACGTGGTCGACAAGTAATATAGGATT
>ML353416.1:0-65610 GCA_005239505.1 Nicotiana paniculata | reverse complement strand
TATTTTCTGTTTCTTCTAACAGTTCTTCTGATTTTCTGAGTTTTAACACAGAAACGATAACAAAATCTACTACCAACAGAAAGCGAGATTGCGTGCCAATACTATACTGTTATGAACACGCTAGCCTACCTACTCTACTACCATATTCCTCGACCTCCATACCTTTCTTTTGCTAGAATAATATCGTAAAGTCGGAGAGAAAGAAGAATTCCATCATAGGCGGGGAAGACCGCCTGATTCTGCCGCGAAATTACCTCTATGAATGGAAAAAGGGGTGCTTCAGATCGGGAGTAACCACTAGTGACTAGTGAGAGGGAAAAAATTTGGGGGAAGGACAAATGCCCCTCTACTTACAAGTTTGCTATGGATTGGCAGCAACAAACTGAGATTGCTAAGGCTTAAACCTTGGAAAGGGCAGCTAATGTTCGAAGGCCTAACGGATCACCATAGGATAGAACTCTTGCGACTTGCTCCCCTCTGATTTAGGACTCACTGCCTGATTCAACCTTGTTGACTATAATAACAGTCGCGACTATAAACGAACTCGTGATTATGACAGGGCAATACGCTTTGCTCTCCCGCTTGAAGGGTCATGTCCTCGATTACAAGTACTCGATTTATCTTTATAAATATTTGCACATTCGTTTTACCCTCTCAATTGAAGTAGTACTTATTAAACGAAAAATAGTTTCAAAATGCAATGCACATATAAGTTCTAAAAAAGAATCCATTTTTGGTAATATGATGATATTATACAATCAGATTGACTCTTTAATGGTACGAGGTTTTGAATACCACTTTTTACGTTAATAATATTGTGAAGTATTGCTATAAATTTTAGTAAAAGATTAATTTCAATTACTTTCAATTACTTTTTAAACGACTTTAAGTTTAAACGTTCAAGAAATACTTGCATCAAATTCAAAACAAGAAAAAAAAAATGCACTTACTAATAAAATTATGTTTAATTCCTATAACGAGAGGGTGAATGGACAAGAGAGGAAACTAATTACTCTATATCTCCTAGCTAAGTGCAATAATGATGATTTACCTCTCGTGTTTGACACCGTTGGAGAAATTTCTTTGAGGTACACCTTGGTTTGCAAGCTACCAAAAAATGCATAAAAATTAATTGAATTGGTCACTTTTTGAGCCGACTATTAGAGTTTAGCCATATTTTAAATTGAGATAGTTTTTGAATACACATTATATGTCAACAATATGATCAATGATTACTTTGTCAATATAATTTAAAATATGGCCAAAGTTTAATAACCGACCTAAAAAGTGACTATTTAATAAGTTCATCCAAAAAATATAGGGAAAAAAAATTCAAAAATAGCCAGTTTACAAATGGTAATTGAAGAATAGCCACAATTTCAAAAGTAATTAATATTTAGCCATTTTTATTGTAAAGATAAATTTGAATGAAAACACTGTTCAAAATTCAAAAAATATTCCAGCATTATATATTGGAACTCCAATATAATATAGTGGAGTTTATTTATATTATACTGGAGTTCCAGTATATTATATTGTTGGAGTTTCAGTATAATATACTGGACTTCCGGCATAATATACAGGAGTTCCAGGATAATATACCGGTCCAACATAATAAGCTGAAAGTTCATATACACTGCTCCAATCTCTAGTATATTATGCTGGAACTTTCCGCGTGTTGGAGTTCCAACATAATATGCTGGAAGTTCAAACACAAGTGCACCAATCTCCAGTATATTATGTTGGACCCATTCATATTACAATAAATAATAATTATTTTTCAATGACTTACAAACATTGATTAGTTTTCAATTACCAGTCCGAAAACTGGCTAGTCCTTACTATTATTACAAAATAGAGAGATTGGATCGGGCCACATATAGCCCATGAACTAGTCATCTTATCCAAAACTCAATGCAACCCAACTCACAAAAAAACCCAAAACAATATTCTAAAATTGGTGGGACCAATTTTAGCCAATCAACTTTTTATTTTTTACTAGGATATCAACCTTCTTCATGAAAAAAAAAGATCCCCAAAAGTCCTTAATGTGTACAAGTGTTGACTGTTAAGAGTAGGGCATCTAGGTTATGAAGGGGACCCTTTGGGGGTTAGAAGGGGGTGGGGGTGGGAGGGGGGTTTTGTTACATATTTAATTATTTAAATTAAATAATTGTTAAAAATATTAATATTAATTTCTCTTTTTCTTTTTGATGATAGAAGGTACGGTAATTTGGGCCATTTTGAAGGAGATAAATAGCAAAGTCTTTATTCCCATCTTCCTACTAACTCAAGGGCTAACAAAAAAAAATCCTCAAATTCAAGTTAGCGAATAGTGTAAAAAAAAAGAAAAAAATTATAAAGGAAAAAACACTCTAAATATACCATCATAGAATGAACAAGCATAGTAATAAAATTGTCACTACAAGGAAAAATCATAGAATAATTATAAAGAAAATTAAATCATCATAAAGAGAAAAATCCTAAAAGGAAGCAAAAATATTACGAGTTATTCCTAGTTCGAGCTTTGATAGATAGAGTTATGATTATGCGCGCGATCATGAAAAGAGAAAGAGAAAATCCTAAAAATATACAATAATAAAAAGGAGAAAAAGACATGAAATAATTATAAAGAAAAAAACCTTTAAAATAACAAAAAGGAAAAAGAAAACCTGAATACTAAAGAAAGAGATATACATAGAGAAAGATACACACAAACACAATACCCAAACCCATCTTCATGTAATTATATGAATTATTCTTTTTTGTTTTTAATTAAAAAAAAAGAATAAGAAATAAAGGGGTATATATAAAAATTATAATTTTTTATTTCCGCCTCTGCTCTGCTGCTTCTTCCACCTCTCAAATCTCTCTCTCTCTCTCTCTCTTTATTTCTTTTCACAGCTTCCATTGACAAAAGCTTTGTTCTTTTGCTTCAGGTCTGCTCCTTTTTCCTTGATCTACTCTCCTAATTTTATATTATTTATGTTATTATACTATTTTTCTTTTTTTTTTTTGCTTCCCTTTTGCTTCTTTTTTTTTTCAAAAAAATTGTGTTTNTATACTATTTTTCTTTTTTTTTTTTTGCTTCCCTTTTGCTTCTTTTTTTTTTCAAAAAAATTGTGTTTTAGGGTTTATTTTTTATATTTTGTGTTGTGGTTAATTTTTTGGAATTATTGTTTTTTTGATCTGGGAATGTTGATTTTCAATTGGGTTTATGGGTTTTTGTTTAATTGGGTTTATGGTAAATTAAAAATTGATTCATTTTTCGTGGGTTTATCTGAATTTATTGATTGAGTTAATTTTCGGGTTCTTTTGATTTTGTGGAAGTTGGGTTTGAACTAGGGTTTATTGGGAGTTATTCTAATGTGGGTTTTCTGGTATAGTAATTGTGAATTGGAATATGTCCTTATTTGGAATATGTACAAATTTGTATTGTTTTATTTTGGTCAGGTTTAAGAATTTCTATGTATGTACTATAAGTTTGGCTGAGAAGTTTTGGACAACTGCAGGCAATGGCGCAGCCAGGAATTATGCTAATATATGTGTAAAAAGTAATTTTGACCTATATATGCAGTATTATTTTCTATCTACACTAGTATAATTATCAGATGAAGGGTGTTCAACTTCGCTGTATGTGGCTCCGCCACTGACTACAGATTCAGCTTGTTGCATTGCTTTTACCTTTTGAATTTAAAACTGTAAAGGTGTGGAAAGAAAGGTTTTTGTTTGTATTTTTAATGGGGTTTAATTATTTTTTGATGAGAAAGGTGAAGCTTTTAATAGTTTGGTGGGAGTTGTGGGGTGAGAATGGCTTCAAGCGCATCTGAGGAAGCAGGTACGGGGAGGTCGTTGGAGGGAGTGTCAAATGGCCAGCAGAGATGCCAATCTAGTGAAGCGTTGGCCGAATGGAGGTCTTCGGAGCAGTTGGAGAATGGAACTCCGTCCACATCACCTCCTTACTGGGATAGTGATGATGATGAAGATGCTGGTATGCTGCTTGCCTGTTTCAATGTTTTTCTTTGTACTTCTGAAGTTTTCTTTCAATTCTTGACAGATGTTGCTTGCGATTTTCAGTGTTCTTTTCCCGTATAAGAATAGTTCTGTTGGTTTCTTTAAGTTGCATAATAGGGGAATGAGTTTCAGGAGACTAGTACTTAGTTGGGGGAAGTTGGACCATTCATGTAATAGATTGTCAGTTGCTTGAGTTGGTTCATGACAGACGTATCTGAATCCACCATTACTTTCTTTTCTGCAAAAATAAGCGGAATCACTGCATACTTATTTTTGGATTGACAGCTCCTTTCTTCTTTGTTTTCAGAACTCTGAATATTAGAATCTGAGTCTTGTTAATAGTGTTTAATCAGTTTAATGTCTTCTTCATATATAGTGAACTGCTTGCTTACTTTAAAGATGAATCCTTAGAATGTCAATCATTGCTTATTAAATATACCTGTAATATTCACTTTTAAGTTTGAGATGGTTTTCAGTTAGATGTTATTTGATGGAGACATGATTGATTTTGAAGATGAACCCTTAGAATGTCAATCATTGCCTACTAGTTGCTGGTTACCCTTGCATATGCTGTTGGTTTTCAATATAACCATCTCGTTGCCAATACTTCCTGGCTAATTGATAGTAGACCATGTACACACATATTTCTTTCTCCTTAATCAGTTTCGTAATTCTTTATCCTTAGCTTCTCTACCTCTGTGAGCTCTTATATTGTCACCAAAGCCGCTAATAGTGCACTCTAACCCAGCTTGCTGTCCTTTTTCAAATCTCTAAATGAAAAGCGAACACGTCTAGTGTAAATTCTTGGAGGTTACATAACCATTGATATTCTATCTCTAACCTAAGCAATAATATGAAATGGATTCTACAAGAAGTAACTTCTCTGCTGTGGAATTTGGTGTTTTTTAATTTATTTTTTCATTATTATTATTTTTTTTTAATTCCCTCCCTCCAAGAGCTCCCCACCTTGCTCTTGGGGTGACTTGAACTCACAACCTATTGGTTGGAAGTGGAAGGTGCTCACAACTAGAGCAACCCACTCCTGTTGAATTTGGTGTTTCACAATTGTGATATGATGAGATCCATTTACATCATTATTGAAGAGTAGTTTTCTACTATAGTTGCTTGACTCCATTTTATATGCGCTTTTCGTTCGGGGTTAGTGGTGGGGATGTTATACTGTTGATCAAAAAGACGCAACAGTAACTATGTGTAACTGTTTTTCGACCTGATTTCGATAGTATTTCTTCAGAAGTTTCTTCTTTACACTTAACTAGCTCTGTCCTTTTGTATCCTTCTACCGTTCTACGTGCTTATCGAAAGCACCTTTGATTTATTTATTCAGTTATCCTCTTTTATTTTCTTAGGACTTAAACCTTCCGAGCTTTATGGGAAATATACCTGGAAGATTGATAAGTTTTCACAAATTAACAAGAGAGAACTTCGGAGTAATGCATTTGAGGTCGGAGGCTTCAAATGGTATGACATCTTTGGCAAGAATTATTTGTGAATATACTTGTTCGGTTCCCTTATATGTGTTCTCATCTTTCTTTTAACCGGAAATAATTTAATGTGTTCTGATTTACTTGTAGAACGAGATATGTATTGTTCAACGAGCAAAGTGCTGTCTGTCCAGTGTGTATCCATTTCAAAAACTACCTACTGCTGCTTTTCATATGTTAATGGTTTTCCACCATTTACTTGGATAAAGTAAATTGTAATAGGAAAAAATAGACTTTCTATCTTCTACCTGTTGAGTTAGGAAGTAAGTTTGTGGATAAAGTTATTTATGTATGTACCCTTATTTATTAGTTTGGATGATGTTACATTGGTTTAGTAGAGGAGCCATTATGTAAATAAGAGAATAGGGAAGGGCTATTCCCAGTGCTCTGTTAGGAAGTAAAATGAGATGGGCGCACAACTTATCTTGTAATAGAAAATTACGGAGTAAGTTATGGAGTAAGTTGGTTAAATGTGCATACTCTGTTTCTGGTTGGGACCATGTTAGGTTGGGTTATATAAGCAGCCAAGAGCAGGATGTAACAAAAGAGAAGAAGGGGGTTTTCCGGTGATTTTCCAAGGAAGTAAAAGCAGAGTGGCATGCAGTTTGTCTAGGTCATCTTTACAATCCCCTTTGAAATTGGATGAATATAAACAAGTAAATTCATTTTTACTTATTGGGATAGATGAATGATTAATAGGTGACCTGAGAATATTACAGGAGCCTCTTCCCTGCACTCGTCCACTATCTTTTTCTGAGAGAAATTGCATGACTACAAACACTGTTAGTTTACTCTTAGAAAATAGGCTGATGTCAGCTTGAGTTTGATCACTAGGTTCTCCTTTTTCATTGACATAGAGGTAATCACAGACACTGTTTATCTTGCTTCATCTTATGTTTGGAGTTTGGGTTGTACGAAGTTTTATATTCTTACACCCTTAATTGAAGCTAACTGTAATCTTGTATACTTGTTTATTCCTCTCATTGAATGAGAATTATCTGTTTCAGGAATTATAAAATTACTAACAAATGTTTGATATGATCAAACTGTTGGCAACAGGTATATTTTGATTTACCCTCAAGGATGCGATGTCTGCAATCATCTCTCTTTGTTTCTGTGTGTGGCTAATCATGACAAGCTCCTTCCAGGTGTGATAATGTTGGTAGTTCACCCCAACCTATCTTCAAGTGTTGCTGTAGCTGTGTTTTTGATGTTTTCTTGTCTTTTGATAAAAACAGGTTGGAGTCATTTTGCTCAATTCACTATTGCTGTGGTGAATAAAGATCCTAAGAAGTCCAAGTATTCAGGTGGGTACATTACGTATGGTGTTTTGTGATGGATCTATTGAAGTCCTCGCTTGTTCGTGTTAAAATACAGTTGCAAATTTCTGCAGATACATTACATCGTTTCTGGAAGAAAGAGCATGATTGGGGTTGGAAAAAGTTTATGGAGCTTTCAAAAGTCTTAGAAGGGTTTATTGATGCTGATACCCTCATAATTAAAGCTCAAGTTCAAGTTATCAGGTCTTTTCTCACTTTGATCTTCCTCTCCCTAATTTATAATTTTATACCAATTTCTGTATCTTATATTACCGATAGCATGGTTAGCCAATAGTATGTTTTTCCACCACCATTTGCTAGTCTAATTCGATGTGATTCCTCTTCATGCTTGGATGTGAAGATTTAAAAGTGCTAGTTGGTTTGACCTTTTCGTTCAACATAGGTGTTCCCATATAAATTTTTATCAAACAGGATGATGTCAACATGTATGTGAGCATGCCATAAATGTTTGACATGGACATGCTGGCATGAATTTTCTATTAAGTGTTTGATTTACAACACTGGATTCAAGTGGAACTAATAGACATTCTTGCATCAAAATTCATTCGTATAACCCATTACCTTTATAACTCATCATCTTTTCCATGCAAAGATAGTTTTATGACTAACCGATGTTTTCTTTCATTGTTGATTACCTTAATATCTTGTTGTTTTTATTCTGCTTTTATATGCTTTTTGGTACTGCCCCTTTTTGTGTATATTTTTATTAATGTGGTGCTTATGCTTTCCTGAGCCGAGGTCTATTGGAAACAACCTCTCTATCCTCACAAGGTAGGGGCAAGGTATTCGTTCACACTACCCTCCCCAGACCCCACGGTGTGGGATAAGACTGGGTATGTTGTTGTTGTTGTTGCAGTGTTATTAGACTTTGTATATATCAGGAAGTATGAGATACCGAATAGTAGTCTTCAAACATTATGATGTCATATATATTTGTGGTCAAACGAAGAAAGGAAAAGTTGGGAGATCAATGATTTGTGTGTGGAGCGTGTTTGTGGTATGTCTGTGAGGGTCATGTTAAACATGGTTTTTAATATGGACACTATGACATTTAGAAATGTTGCTACTTTGTGTATAATAGTGTTTAGGCACCATTGCAACTTATACCAAAGTAGAGCTAGGAGACGAGATTTGTTGCTACTCAATATCTATTTTCTATAATAGTGAGTATTCTTAACTTGTTCCATGGATGTCGTGATGGATCTCAAATGGTGATTCTGGCCTATATTCTTTGTTTGCAGGGAGAGAGCGGATCGTCCCTTTCGTTGCCTTGACTGTCAATATAGGAGGGAGCTTGTTAGAGTATATTTGACCAATGTCGAGCAGATTTGCCGCCGTTTCGTTGAAGAGCGGAGAGGAAGACTTGGAAAGTTGATAGAGGATAAAGCTAGATGGTCGAGGTATCACGTAAATTTTCTCTATTGCTTACCTGGTTCTAGAGACTGTTAGCCTTGATAGTTCTAGCTTCTAATAGCTAAGTTTTGTGGTGTCTTATTTAGCTCTTTAGTTGTGGTGGTGAATGCGGATACGTTTTCTGTTGAATGACAGATTTGTTCCCCATAATCCTCATGTAGGCAATGCTATATGTGCTCGCTTTTAGATTTTTGATGTTTTTAGCATTTTATCATAGCATACTGACATCTCACGTGACATGGAAATACAGTTTCTGTGCTTTTTGGCTGGGAATGGACCAAAATTCTAGGTGCCGCATGTCTCGGGAGAAATCAGATTCGATTTTGAAAGTGCTTGTCAAGCACTTCTTCATTGAAAAAGAGGTTACATCTACTCTGGTGATGGACTCTTTGTACAGTGGGCTTAAGGCTATTGAAGGCCAGACTAAAGGCAAGAAAGGTAAGGGGAAACATTTGGATGCAGAAGAACAACTCTTTCCTATTGTTCGTTTGGACGAAGACATGTTTGTCTTGGTGGATGATGTCTTGCTATTGCTTGAGAGGGCTGCCTTGGAACCGCTGCCTCCAAAGGATGAGAAAGGTCCCCAGAACCGTACAAAGGTAAGTGACACGATCCATGGTTGAAGCTCTATTCTGAAATGTTCCAAATTTATGGCTTGAATATTGTATGACAGTTTCTTGTTATTGCTGCTCTTGGATTTATTTTTGTATTTCAGTGAAATATAGATTAGCCCTTCTGTCAAAGGTTTTGTGAGAGATAGGTATGCTTCAGTAATATGTCCTATTTGTGGACACGCTTTTGTTATGATTCCTTAACGTGTTTGGATATATCTTAAACTGCTTTTGTGGACAAGCCACTGAAAGTCAGTAAGAATGAGATTGAGCTTTTGTCATGCAACAAGGTCAATAATTGTGAGTGAACTATGTTTTTTGTGGATGACATTTGGATTGGGTCCTATTTCAATGCCTAGCATAACTGAAAAATTGTAAATATGGTCCAAGAGTTACTTTAGTCAGAGTCACTTCTTTTACTGCCTTCTTTGGTATCACTGGGAGATTTTGTTCCCCCTCTCTTGGGAAAAAGAAGGGGAAGAAAGACAAGTACTTATTCTACTATTCTTTGTTTTAGGATGTTGCCTCAGGAGAGGACTTCAACAAAGATTCCATTGTGCGTGACGAGAGGCGCCTAACTGAATTAGGTCGTCGAACCATTGAGATATTTGTCCTTGCACATATTTTCAGGTAAACCACTTAATCAATTAGTTGCTATTAACTGTGATTGTTGCTATTGAAATGGCTAGACATAGCTTCTGCTTTGGGTTACATTTGTATTGCGTCAGGGTCTTTTGGAAACTTTTAACAGTAGAGGCAGTCTAACACACTAATTAGTTTTGCCGACCTTTAAAGTTAGAAGAGATCTAACTAGATTTGCAAACCTCAAATTTGGAAGCAGGTGCATTGTCAACTGCATTTTCTGCATTGATGTGGTATGATGTTGTACCTAATATCGTGTAATGAGCGGCAAAGCTCGTCCATTTTGTCTAATTTGTGGGTAGTTGTCATACTGCACTTTTTGATGGTTAACAATTACTTGATTTCTTTTTTATGTTTTTTTGAAATGGAACAATGACTTGAATATACTGATTAAAAAGATGACTTGGTTGCTTTTGTAGTAAAATAGAGGTCGCATATCAGGAAGCTGTTGCTTTAAAGAGGCAAGAGGAGCTCATCCGTGAAGAGGAGGCTTCTTGGCTGGCTGAAACTGAGCTGAAAGCTAAAAAAGCATCTGACAAGGAAAAGAAGTCAAAGAAAAAGCAGGTATTGTCCTTGCATATGATTATGGTATTTGATTACACAGTTAAGATATCTGAAATATTTTTTATTTACAATTTACTGGAACATCTCTTTAAGTGTGGCTACAGATCATTGTTTTTAAAAAAAAGCTCCTGCAGCGTTGGTATTAGAGTTTGAGTCTCTGCTATCAGCTATTTAACTTTAGGGGTCGAGGGGCAAAGTTAGCCTTGCTTGAAATTCTTTTTATGCGCAAATTGTGGTTATAGCCTTGTAAGAATTAGGAAATGCTGAAGCAAGGAGCTCTTTATGTCAGCTCAATTGAAAACCATGTCCTGGCTTTCAATTATTGCCATCACTAATGTTGTTTCTATGCTGTATATCAGATAATTGTATATTCTGCCATTGCACCACCTAATTTTTTTTTATTCAAGATATGCTCATTAAAGCTTGGCTGATAAAAGTTGCTTACACAAATGTGTAAAAAAGCATGTGATATAATAGTAGAACTGAATGTTCTGGGATCCCCAACAGAGGAAAAAAAAGAAAAAGAAAAAGAGAAAAGATCGAAAGAGGGTTAATTTTTTTTTTGTCAAGAATCTGTGTTGAGACAGTATAAAGTTGTGTACTTTGTCAACTAGTTGGTGTGCAAGCTCTTAACTGTCCGTTGAGGGTTAGTGAAAGTATTTATCCTTTTCCTCCTGAAGAAAGTGCTTTTTTGGGGATATTGTGTAAATACATTTTATCATTCTTACCTTGTATTTCAGGGTAAACAGAAAAAGAATAATCGCAAAACAAAGGACAAGGGAAGGGATGAGAAAATTTGTATTATTGAGCAAGAGAAGGCTGAACGAGATGGGTGTATCGGTGATGGAAATGACTATGAGACTGAGGAGCCAGAGGCTTCATTGCGAAAAACAGATATACTGGAAGATGTTTCGGACATTTCTGATTCAGTCGATTGTGTCCCAGAAGCAAACCATCCTGATTTTGAGGACAGAGGCGCAAGTCCTGTCAACTGGGATACTGACACCTCTGAAATGCATCCTTCAACAGAAACTAGCTGCAGTGGATTGAGCGGCCTTTCATCTGTACAGAATGGAATTTCAGGAAAAAGTCTTTCTGTTATGGATGATAGTTCATCAACGTGTTCTACTGACTCAGTCCCTTCAGCGGCTACAAATGCGCCTTACAGAGGGACTTCGAACCATAAAAACCAGAAATCACCCAGCAGGTGACCTATAATTTATTTTTTTGGCATCCATTTGCTTATCTTTCATGATGTCTGTTGTTGTTCTAATTCCTGGTGCGTGACTTTTTAGAGTGGCTAACCACAGAAGCAAGTCAACCAGTAATGCAGCTGACTGCGCTAGTGAAACACATAGTCAGCCAGTAGATGCTCTTCCAGATGCAGGGCGGCTAAGTAATACACCTGTAAGTTGTGGGTCAACAAGATCGGAGTCTCAGGCTATTGCGCATTCGCACGAGCAGGAAGTAGTGAAGAAGGTTTGTCTTCTTCTCCCATTATGCATTATAGCCTGTTTGACCGAGCTTTTAGAAGAAAAAAAAAGTGCTTTTTGGTAGAAGCAGAAGCAGTTTTGGAGAAGCAGAAAAAAGTAGCTGCTTCCTCGAAACACTTTTTTGAGAAGTGCTTTTGAGATAAATACACTTAGAAGCGCTTTTTAAAAGCTTGGCCAAATGCTGCTTAGAAGTGTTTTTCAAATTAGCCAAACACAAACTGCTTCTCACCAAAAGTACTTTTAGAAAAAACACTTTTCAACGGGCTATTAATCTTTTACCCGTTGACTCGATTTCATCCTAGAAAAAATCAAAAATATTTTTACTGAGAATTGTGAGTCATAACACTCAAAAGCATATTTATTTCTTTTTTTCTTTTTGGGGTTTTAACTCCTTCACTCCCTTTTCAACATTTCGTTCATGTTTATATAGTTAATAGAAAGTAGATGAAAAAAAAATCTTGCAAGCTGAGTGTCCTGCTCTTCTTTCTATTCGTGCAAAACACAATGTGTTCCTGAAATATTGGTAAACTACCATGTTTTTTGGGTATCCTTGCTTGTTTGTTTTTTTGTTAAGCATGTTCTTTTTTGTTTTTGTTTTTTGTGGGCAATTTCTTTACTGTGGATGCCAAGATTCTGTTTATGTTGTTTTCAGCGACTTCCAACTTTCATTGCCACGTTTTCTTGTTGTATGCAGAAATTAGTAGTTTCACAGCAGAGAAAGCTGACAGAGGCTGATACAGAGAGACCTCCCTCGGAGAAGCCGCATGTCATGTCTCCTCCTAGAAGCCCTCCAAAAAGTGCAGCATCTGCGGTTCAGTCGAAGTCAGAACTAAAGGTCTCGGCCACAAGTGATCCAAATTCTGTTAAAAGATTGTCTTTGGAAAGTCCTAAGCGGACTCATAAATCGACAACGCTGGCTAATTCAGCTGAAACTGCTGTGTTGTCGAAGGCTGATCCTCATAAAGTTTTAGAACGACACGCGGCAGAGAAGCCCTCGGTGCATTCAGTATCTATTACACCTCAGAACTTCCAATCTCGTCAAGTGACTTCCTCTGCGACAACTGAAAAGCCCAAATCACAAGTTCCTGCCCTGTCCAGACCCTTGAGTGCTCCTGTAGTACCTGGGCCTAGGCCTGCTACCCCTGTTGTTTCCATGGTTCCAGCATCGCCAGTACTGGCCCGTTCAGTGAGTGCTGCTGGTCAATTGGGCTCTGACCCGTCACCAGCAACACACAGTTATGTTCCTCAGTCCTATCGAAATGCAATTGTGGGCAATCCTGTTTCTGGAAGTTCGGCTGGTTTTAGTCAACCCTATTCTCCAAGTCCAGTGGTTAACAGTTCACAGTCATATCCTCAATCACCTTCACTGATTTCTGGTCCGTCATTTTTACCACAAGGCTCAGAAAGAATAGAACCTAGTTGTATCAGACCAAGTTTTTCATATGGAATGATGAATCATGATACCCTGCAGAATGGACTGCAATGGGAGAGTTCCCAGAGGGACAGCAGGAGTATGTCCCGGGACCATGCTTCTATGATAAACGAATTTCAAAACTTTGATTTGTTCAAGCCTGTAAACAGCCGAACCCATGATCATATCCCATCTGAGTTTCCAGCCTGCACGTCTGGACGCCAGTCTCAAAGTGCACTGGCCGATGAATTTCCACATCTTGATATCATCAACGACTTGCTTGATGATGAGCATGGAGTTGGAAGGACTTCGATGCCCAACATAGGCTTTCATCAAAGTTATAACAATGGGTTACACCATCTGAATCGGCATTTCTCTTTCCCTGGTGATATTGGGATGCCTGCAGCTGACCTAGGTCCCTCAACAAGTTCCTGTAGATTTGAGCGAACACGAAGTTATCATGATGAGATCCAGCATAATTTTTCTGGAGGCCCTTTTGATAGTGTTAGTAGAGATATGATTCGGCAGCCTAATCCACAGTTTATAAGTGGGCAGATTGATGGTTTAGTTCCTAATCAGTGGCAAATGATGGGTTCTGATCCATCATTTCTTGGAATGAGGAATGTGGAAAATGATCCTAGTTACCCATATCACATTCCTGACTACTCGAACGTGGCTTGTGGTGTAAATGGCTTTGGAGTATATAGGCCTCCAAATGGTCTTTGACAAGCTCAGCTCCATCGATGGGGCGGAGCTTAGGCCGTTAGTGTTTAGGCTGTATTCCTTATAATAATGTACTGGAGGAGAGTGTGGTCTTTGGAGTTGGGAAGGAGGTTATAACCCTCTAATGGCAAGGAAACATTTTGTAAAGAGTGATTCTGCCTTTCTTGGTTTCCATTTTTATTAGCTTTGAAAAATGTGGTTTTTCTTATCACCCCAATTTTGGGGATTTGATGTCTAAAAAGTTTGGCCTTCCCTCTCTCTTTTTTTTTTTTTTTGGTAAATAAAATATTTTTATTAACCAACTGGAAGTATTACATCAAAAAGGAAAATCTGCATACTGTAAACACAGTTTTAGCAGATTAGAACTCTCTATCTCGTATAACTTTTCTCCCTAACTAAAACTCTAAACAGGATAGAAATTCAGGGATTGCAATTGTGTCATGATCTTAGGTTGCGAATTTCCTCTATAGAATATCTCCCGGATGATGATTCGAATAATAGCTTCAGTACTTCTGCATTTACCTTGAACGATTCTCTGATTTCTCTCTTTCCAAATTTGATATACACTCCCAGCTACTGTCATTCTGAACACACGTGCGCCGGCATTTTTACCTTTATAATTGGATGCCATCCATTTCAGCTCATCTTGCCAACTTAGAGCAGACCTATCTCTGATGAACACAAGGAACAATCCTGGTTGATGCATATTCCCCATGTTGTCAATCTATCCTTTGTGTATAGCCTCTCCCAAGCTGCTAATCTCAATATAAAAATCCAGTTAGGTGCACCAAAATTGTTACAAATGACTCTCCTCCAAGGTACCTTCTCAAATACACCCTGAAGTGCATGGTACATTTTTTTTTTAATAGAGAAGGTTTCCATTGTGTAAAACTCTGCTAGATCATACCTTGCTTCATCCAGATACTTCTTGGCTTTGAAGACTTTTTGTATCATCCATGAAGCTTGCTTAATGCTAGCATCCTCAAGTTATCTCCCTTTTATGTAATATGTGTGTGCCATCTTTTTTCTTGCATACATTCCAAAGTAGTTTAGCAATTGCAGCTTTATTTCATGTAAGCACATCTAGCATGTTAATCCACCTGCTGATTTTTGCCTGCACAATTTGTCCCAAGCAATAAGGGATTTCTTTGTCACCTCAGTCCCACCAGTCCATAAGAATCTTCTACATACTGCCTCAATCATTTTGACTACCTTTTTTGGGAGAACGAATAATAGGTTTGTATAGAAAATAACACACTTTTTATAAGTTGGGCCCTGCCTGCATATGATAGATATTTAGTTGTCCAAGTAGTGATTCTCCCCAACATCCTCTCTAAAACGGGTTGACATTGCATTATAGATAGTCTCTTAGTGCTTAGAGGCACTCCAAGATATCTAAATGACAATTCACCTTTTCCAAAGCCAAGAATATTCAAAATTTGTTGTTGGACATCTGGCTTGACCCCTCCAAGACAGGAAGCAGTTATACAACTTAGTGACAGAACCAATATCCCCTCTACAGAAAAGAAGCAAGTCGTCAGCAAAACCAAGTTGCACTAATCTCATCTTAGCACACTTCGGATGATATTTGAACTCTTTTTCATTGCTTAAAGTTCTCAGTATCCTACCGAAGTATTCCATAATAAGAACAAACAGACATGGAGTCAATGGGTCTCCCTGTGTAAGACCTTTCTAAGCTTCAAATGGTTTTGTTGGCTTCCATTAATAGTAATTGAGTAGGATACTGTTTGAACGCAAGCCTTAATCCATTGTATAAATCTGCTAGGGAAGCTCAAGTTGCTCAGAATTTGCTCGCCACTCGACTGAGTCATACGCCTTTTGCATATCTATCTTAAGCATGCACCTAGGGGAGGTATCTTTCCTGCCATATCCTTTAACCTAACTCATGACTTAGGATGATATTATCTGTTATAACCCTCCCAGGGACAAAAGAAACTTGACTGGAATCTACTAAACTGTTCATTACATCTTGTAGTCTCTTAGTAATGACCTTAGAAATAATTTTATACAAAATAGTGCAGCATGAGATAGGTCTAAACTTCTTCACTGTGGATGGATTCTTCACTTTGGGGATAAGAGTTACTGAAGTACAATTAATATCGCCTTATACATTGTTGCTGATTCAAAGAATTTCAAGACTGCATTAGTGATCTCCTCTCCCACAATAGGCCATGTTCTTTTGAAAAAGAATGTATTAAAACCATCAACACCGGGGGCTTTACCATCATCAATGAGACCTAGTTGCTGACCTCTATTTAGTTTATAACCCAAATTAAGCACTCTAGGATTAATTGCAGGCAGACTATCGGCATCAGTTCCCATCAAACGTTTATAAAACCCGATAATCTCAGCTTCAATTGTACTTTCAGAAGTAAGTAGAAGCCCATCTCAACTTACCAAACTTGTAATCTGATTTTGAGCTTGTCTTTGCTTCAGACTTGCAAAAAAAAAAACTTAGTATTTGAATCTGAATGGTCTCTTTCCTTTCCCTGGAACATCTTCAAAACTAATGGCAATAGGTGAATGATCAGAGAACCTTGGATCCATAATAGTAGCTTCAAGGTGCGAGAATTTCTGCATCCAATCAACATTCACAAAGGGCTCTGGTCAATCTTACTGAAGACATGACTATTTGTCCATGTGTATTTCCTACCCACAGACTTCATTTCAATCATGCTGATATCCAGCAAAAATTAGTGAACTCTCTAGTTTCGATTTCCTGTACTGGAGCACCTCCGATTCTGTCATCAACCTCAACGACATCATTCAAATCTCCCATAATGACCCATGGTCCATGTGTATGCATTAGTACTCCATTCATTCCATCGGTACACTTTTCACGTCCTTTGAGAAATAATAAATAAAGTGCATAATTTATCGTGATACTCATATTAATACATGCATATTTTATTAGATTTGAAATGAGTAAGAAATATTGTGGATATAACAAGATTTTTTTTTTTGTCTTCTCTTGATATGTGTAAAGTGACAAGTTAAAATAAAAATTTATTTTTTATATACATGTCAAATAAAAGTGAACGGCGGGAGAAAATATTTGCTTTGTAATTTGAATTAGTGTTGAGTTAATACAATTAGTTGATTTGATATACTATTTTTGTCGTTTCACCCCTCCCCTCTTAAATTAAACAATGCTGTTTTTTGCACAAGAATCCATGTCTTTGGATAGGAAGCAGAAAGGAAAATCAATTCGACCTTCTTACTACCATTGCCCAGTTAACGTCTAAAAGAGAAAATGACATTATAGAGCTATTGTAAAAATAATAGTCCAAAAAATATGTAAAATGTGTATATTTTTTTTGTATATATACATTCATTTTATATACTTATTTGGCTATCAGATATAAACAATTTTTGGCGCGGGCTAAAAGTGATAATACCCCATCTAAAAAAACATTTTGACTTAGTAAAAAGTAAAATTTTAAAAGAAAAAACTGCTCAATGCTCTTTGGAGCAGAGGCGGAGCCACATTTTGAAACTTATAGGTTCGCAATTTTAGTTCATTTAAGTTACCAAGTTCTAGATTACCAATTTGTAAATATTAAGTAGATTTCTTAAGACAAATACATAATTTGAACCTAAGTTATGGAGTTAAGCCGAACCCGTAACTCGTGTGCTAGCTCCGCCCCTGCTCGGAAACAAGTCCTATTTTACATTCTTTGTGCCTCTAGATAAATACACTAAGCTAGATCTCATTATGATTCTCATACATTTCAATTTCAATTTTGGTCTTTAAAAGATCACAAGTACGAGGAAAAAAGTTAATTGCAAGTTTATATCCATAAAAAAGGCAGCCCGATGGACGAAGCATCTCACGTTCACATACAGTTTGGGGAAGGGCCGCACCACAAGGGTGTGGTATATGCAATCTACCCTGATACAAACATCAATGATTGATTACACGGTTCGAACTCGTGACCTATAAGTCACATAGAGACAACTTTACCGTTGCTTCCAAACTCCCATTCCAAGTTTATATCCAAAAACATATATAATTCGTAGGATACAGTATAAGTTAAAGTAATCAAGAAGATATTAGGTGATCATTATGGAATTCTGAGTTGTTGTTATAATGATCCCACTTTTTCTTAACCAACCATTTGAAGAAAACAAATTTCCTTGAATGAAATTTTACCTACGATCGATAACCATTTCAATATATGCACGCAAAGGCGATATGTTATGGCAATTAATAATATAATTAATCCTTCAATCCATCACTAAATATCCTTCTTATATATGGTCAAATTTAGTTGCTTAGTATTAAACTATTAATTAAATTTTCATTTTATCATCAACTCCTTTTATCTCTTTAGTCAATTTAGGCAGCTGCAAAAATCATAAACTTGGGAAATTTAAGATAAGTATGCATATTTGCTTAAAATACTAATTATGTAATCATTAGCTAATTACTGAGTTTAAAATTGTTGATGGGTGTTTAGCATTGATCACTAAAAATATAAAGATTTGACCAGCCACCAATTTTGCATATGTTAACATAACCCAGCTTCGACTTTTCCTCGTATCCAATTTAAAGAATTTCTTTAATATCAATACGCAATATGTTTGTTTCTTATTTTTATTTATTTTCATGCAATTAAATACTATGTCCTTTGTGTTGCACGCTTAGTCATCTTCCACTTAAAAAGTTAAAAGAGAGTTTCTCCAAGTTTACCACTGTCTAAAATGTTTTTCCAAAGAACGACAAAGAGTTTAATTAGTTAGGTAAAATGGCATATGGTTCTTGATATAAATTCAAAAATTTTCAAATAACCTTCGTAACTTAGTTTTGAATTCAATGTCCAAACTATATATTTGACGCTGCTACTAGTATCTCGTAACGTTAAGGGCAGCCTGGTGCGCAAAACATCCCGCCTTCAAACAAGTTTGGTGAAGGACCGCATCCCAAATGTGTAATATAAATAGCCTAATAATTATTTTTACGGTTCGAATCCGTGACCTATAAAAATAACTTTACCGTTACTCTAAAACTCGTCTTCCTTGTTAGAAACACAACAGAAGTATATATGCCTTCGGCATGAATTTATATATCTTTATTTACATCAATCACTTGTATTCACCAATAATTCGTTCAACGGTTTCTCCAAGTTAAAGAAAAACTACAAAGTAAAATATTCATAAATTGAAAAATGAGAAGACTCAAACTAACTATATCAAAGAATTAATTTTCTAAACATTTCATCTATATGTCCATGATCATCAAATTGAAGCTGTTTTTTTCTCCTCCTCAGCTTTCTTGGACGCCACGGAAGGTTTACAAAGATCATATCACCCACGAAAAGCCAGTCATGCACCGTTGGATAATTTCTATAGCATCCATACTAGCCTATATAAACACTACTATGGGTGTTGAAAAACGAGGGTTTTTTCACAAGACAAGAGATGACTAGGGTTAGATATATCTGCATTCTTCGAAGGGATTTTGTAGGCGGTGAGATTCATTGAAGGGATATTTAGGCTGTGGAAACAAGAGATTTCATCAGTCATGTAAGGATTCCCAACGACCAATAATTCAAGTCGTGGTTGCTACAGATCAGACAATCCGCGTACGTAAGGAGAAACCCGTAAATCTCCTTATTAGTATTTATGGGTTAAATACTACATGCACGTGCAGTGATAGACATGCCCGGCGATCATATGAAAAATCGATCATACACTGATTGAAGAACAAGAAGAAAAATGGAACAATTTAATGTTGGACTCGCCTTAACTACGTGGTGAGAAGATTTGAAGTTTATGGGCACGAGCCGCTGCCACCTTGATCAGGAATGTTGGTGCAAGAAGAAGAACCAGATGATGGAACTTGACCTCTTGGCAACGATGTCATCCATTCAAACACACCCATAGGCCTAGATGCTTTTGCTAATAATAAGGTATTTTGAGTGAGAATAACGGAGATAATAAGAAATAATGAAATGAATCTTCTAACTGAATCCATTATTTTTGGAGGCAGACAAATATTTGGAGGTTGTTGGGATAATGAGAATAATAACGAGATATGTAACTTAGTATATTTATAGGCCCGGAAATTCTATAAATCAGGACGTGATTGAAAGACTAGTGAGTTAAGTTGTTGTTCAATTTTATAATTATATTAATTTTGACTTTGACAAAATGTATATCTAAGTGTTGACTTGGCAAGGGTAGCAAGAAGTAAGAAGGTTGAATTGTTTTTCCTTCAGTTATTCCTATCCAAAGACAAGGATATTGGAAATAAAGCAGCAATTGTCTACTAGGGTTAGGTAGAAAAATGTACTAAAAATAATTTTATCTACTGACTTTGGCAAATATAGGAGATTGCCTGATTACCGTACTGCATCCGTGGAAAATAAAAGGTAGTATTAGGTTGAATTCCATACTACCAAAATATAAAATTAAAAAAACGATAGTTTCAGCATGGATTCTTCTCTTTACATGAATTCTTCTCTTTATACACCCTTTTAGGGTCGAGGGCCTACCAGAAATAATTTTTCTACCTTCACAAGATATGAGTAAAATCTGTGTATACATTTGTATACAGGTAAAACCGAGGGTTATACCCCGATTTTCTGGTGGGTCATACGAAGCGAAGACATGACTGCATGAGATCAGAATCGAAGCCGGGGGCTTCTCGTGCCAGGGGCCGAACAGAGTGTTCGCCACCGGGCCTGGTAAGACAACACTCTCCGAACCCAGAGCGAGCTCCTAAATCTCGGAAAGCACTATGAACGGTTGCACATGACTAACAGAAAGCCGTGATATCCGCACCCAATCGGATATCACGACAGGAATCTCGCCCGACGTCTGTAGCATATCAGTAATTGACGAGAAAAAAAGGATTTTTTGTCTTTTTAAGAGTTGTATTAGGGATGAAACTCTCATACTATATAAAGGGGAAACTTTTTTATTCAATACACATTGTAACACGCATATCAAGGCAATACAAACTTGTTTATCAGCTTCTTAGTTATTGAAAAGTTCTTATTTGCACCATAGCTTTTTATATATATTTGGTTTCGAATCAAGGGTGTAGTCGAAGGTGAAACTACTGTTAAGCCTAAATCCGAGCCGGACGGACTCAACGTTACAATTGGTTTGGTTATTTATCTTATCCTTATTTTGACTATCTAACATTCTTGATTATTTGTGTTGAATTAATTCACATATATTTAAAATCGCGTATAAATTCAATTGTTATCCATTTTTTAGGATAAACAACATTATCTTTCCGAGACCTCATTTGTGAACCCTCACTGGGTATTGCTGTTGTTGTAGGTTATGAAATGCCCAATTGCCAATGGAAATATATATAAACCACCACAACTTGTGCTTGAGGGTTTCATATATTAGCACATCACAATATTTTTCTACCTTTTTATTTATGATTTCCACATTAATCCTATTTAGTTAGATATCCATGTAAATTTGGTGAGTGTGTATAAAAATGGTATGGTCACTATAGTATACACTCGAGTTTTTCTTCTTATATGTCATGTCATAGAGCTTAAATGGAGAAGGGAAGCCAACTTGTTTGAGACTAAGGCTTAGTTGTTGATGTTGTCGTCTTCTGACACGCGCTTCTTAATGTTTTATTATTTATTTTTATGTTTTATATTATATTAAATAACAATAACAACTCAATATAATTTCACATATGAGGTTTGGGGAGGGTAGTGTGTACACAGACCTTACCCCTACCCCAAGGGAATAGAAAGGTTGTTTCCGATAGACCCTCGACTCAAAAAAATAAAAAGAGACAATAGATTAGTACCGGCAACAGAAACTAGAAAAATCAGAAGAATAATAAGAACATCGTAAGAGTTAGAAAGTAGATGGAAAAGAAATAACAATAACTAGTAAATATGGTCCGGTACTATGAGAAACGGAAGAATAATGTGAACACATCATTAGTTACTAACAGTCTAAGATAAAACACTATCAGACTAGTCTAGCCTCACGTCTGGTACAAAATAAAAAAATACTCAACTACCTCCTAACCTACAACCCTAATAATGCTCGACGTCAACACTGTTTGACCAAAAAATGATAATCTTTGGCTAAACTAATTAATCCGTTATTTAAGAGGTTAATCCTAGTTAAAGATAATAACTTCAGATCTGAGTTAAGTAATGTAAGAGATGTGGACAGTGTCACGGAAGATTTAATGCATTAAGTATTAAATGCTTCGAATGCAATAATGTATTAGAAATATCAGATATTAAATAACAATAAATGACACCAAATGTAAATAAAGAGGAAGATTCACCAGTATTGAATGATGTGGATGATTCCTTCCTCTGACAATGATGAATGACAAGAATATATGAGAATATTAAAAACTTTCTCGGATCGGTTGAAAATGACAATGAATAATCCAAAAAGACGAATCTCTTTAGAAAGTTGTTCTTTGTATTTATCTAGAGAGGTTTCTTTTCAAAAGAGTTCTCCTCACATAGAATATTACATGCTCTTGACCTTATCTCTCATTCTATTTATATGGGATATTCCCAAAGAACCCTAAAAGTACAAACATGACAAATATTCAATAGAATATTCCCTCTGAAGATCCCAATACAAAACTAACCGTTAATACTACTACTACACTACTTGACTTCGGTCGCGGTTGACCACCTGTCAGTATGTTCCGTTAATCACTTGTCGGCCTCGGCCGAATTGCTCATGATAATTACAAATTACTCATGACAATCATCTCTTTGGAGAAGGTGGAAGCGTTAAAAGATGCCATCCGCGTCCTCCAGTCTTAGTGGGAGAGTGATGCAGCGACAACCGTTCTTAGGGAGGCAAGGCTTGATGAGCGGATTGGGGGGCTTGAGAAAGAGGTTTCAAACCTCAATGATCAGATCATCGTTCTTGAGGCCGAAAAGGCGTAACTGTTGGCTCGACCGTCTTCCTCTCACACTTCTACTTATCCCAATGTTCCACATGATTTGTATGAGAAATGGATCCATATCGAGGCCCGGCTAGACATATTCAAGGACTTGAGGACGGCAGGGAGAGTTTCTGCGATTGAGTTTGAGATGCTCGTGCTAAGGGGAAACTCGGGTCGCCTGTGGTTATGATCCCGCTACGCCGGGGGTTGGTGATGGTGAAGATGACTTGGACGGGACTGAGCAAGGTGCTTGGTGTGATGACAAATACTTGGACAGGTAGGATGACGGTGGGGACGTTGCTGCTGAGTAGTTATACTTTTTGTAATTTTTGTTTTTACTTTTGTGGGTGTCTGCTCGACCTCTTGTAAGATATCTTTTTGAATTGGAATGCTACTTTTGCTATTTGTTTATGAGTCTTCTCTGTTTTTTCTTTGATATTTTCCTCGTTTGGTCGCCTTGTTTAGAAGAACTCTGTGTTGGCAAGTGTTAACTCAAATGTGGTCGAGTGTGACTTTAATTAGTTCGAGTGAAGTCGAATATCACCTTAATTAATTCGAACAAGGTCGACTATGAATTAAATTCGAGCTAGGTAGAGTATTACTCTTAATTAGTTCGAACGAGGTCAATTGCGAGTTAAATTTGAGCGAGGTCGAATATTACTCTTTATTAATTCGAGCGAGGTTGAATGTGAGTTGATTCGAGCAAGGTCGAATGTTACTCTTAATTAGTTCGAACGAGGTCGATTGTGAGTCAAATTCGAGTGAGGTCGAATGTTACTTTTTATTAATTAGAACAAGGTTGATTGTGAGTTGATTCAAGCGAGGTCGAATGTTACTCTTTATTAATTCGAGCGAGGTCAATTGCGAGTTGATTCGAGCAAGGTCGAATGTTACTCTTTATTAATTCGAACGAGGTCGATTGCGAGTTGATTCGAGCGAGGTAGAATGTTACTATTAATTAATTCGAACGATGTCGAATGTAGTATCTTAATTGATGCATCGTTAATTTGGTGGCGACATAGGCGAACATCATGTACTTGTATGCTTTGCATACATATATATTGGAGAAGTTTACATGTCTTTCGGGCTGGTATTCCACTCCTAGTCTATCTAGTCCCTTCATTGGTCGACCTGGAGAAGTATTCGAGAGGTCGGGCGATGAACTGGTCAACTCGTGTCCTCACCTGCTCGTGCTTAACTTGAAATGTCCTCCTCGTCGACTCATTAAAAACCTCCCTGAGAAAACCCAATTGGGACAAAACTCAGGTGAGGGAAAAAGAGTACAACTCGGAGAACTTTTTTTCTTAGAAGTTGAAGTACTAGAGGTGGGCGATGTTTCAATTTTTTGGTAGTAGTTTTCCTTCCATCATTTCCAGTTGAAATGACCCTTTGTTTGCTATTGCTGTTGCTGTGATTTTGTATGGGCCATCCCAATTTGTTCCCAGTTTTCCTTCCCGTGGATCCTTGCTTGCCTGTGTTTTGGCCTTGGGTACGTAGTCCCCGAATTTGAGTGGTCTGACCTTCGCTTTTTGGTTGTAGTAGCGTTCTGCCTGTTGTTTTTGAGCGATCATCCTTATGTAAGCCATATCTCTCTATTCTTCGGCTTCGTCGAGGTCCTGCCTTCTGCTTTCGTCGTTTCTCGACCTGCTCTCATGAGAGTATCTTAGACTTGGTTCTCCGACCTCGACTGGTATTACTACATCATTCCCATAGAGTAGTGAGTAAGGCGTCTCTCCTGTGCTTGTTTTCAGCGTTGTGCGATATGCCCATAACATTTCCGGTAGTAGTTCCGACCATAGTCCCTTGGCGTTCTCATGATATTTGGTATTGATTTGTTGGAGGATTCTTCTTTCCAATTGCCCGTGGGATGATATGGCATGGGGAGTATTCTTTTGATATGCCATTTCTCGAAGAACTCAACGATTTTTTTCCCGGTGAATTGAGACCCGTTGTCACATCTGATTTCTTTGGGGAGGCCAAAGCGGCATACAATATTCTTCCATATGAAGGTGATCACTTCTTGTTCGCGTATCTGGGTGAATACACCTGTTTCCACCCACTTGGAAGAATAGTCAATTAAAACTAAAAGAAATCGTACATTGCCTCGCCCTGCTAAGAGGGGGCCGACGTTATCCATCCCCCATTTGATGAAATGTCAAGGTCAGGTGACTGAGTGGAGGTGCTAGCCCGCTTGGTGGATCATGGAGGCATATTTTTGGCATTGTTCGCATTTTTTCACAAAGTCGGGGGCCTCTTTTTTCATGGTGGGCCAGTATTAGCCCGCTCATATGAGGCATCTGACTAGAGCTCGATTGCCAAAATGAGCTCCGCAGTGACCTTCGTGGTCTTCTTCTAGAATGCACCGTGTCTGGTTCGGGCCTAAATATTTTACTAGGAGGCCGCCATACGTTCTTTTGTACAGGTCGTTGTTTATGACGTTGTACCTGGCTGCCTGCATTCAAATCTTTTTGGATTATTTTTATCATGTGGGAGCACTCCGTCTTGGAAGTATGCAACAATACGATTGCACCAGTCCCAGGTTAGGTTTATAGTTCTTACCTCGACTTGATCGATCGATGAGTGGAGGAGAGTGACCACGTTTCCTTCTCTAGTTATGCTTTTAGTGGCTGCCGCTAGTTTGGCAAGGTCGTCTACTTCGATATTCTGCGCTCGAGGGATTTGGTCGAGCTGGCATTCATTGAATTCGGGTAACAACTTGCAGATCTCGGCCTGATATTTTTGTAGTCTTTGCTCTTTGATTTGGAAAGTCCCTGTGACTTGGTTGACGACGAGCTGAGAGTCGCAACGTAGGATGACTCGCTTCGCTCTATACTTGAGTGCTAACCTTAGTCCTGCAATCACGACCTCATACTCGGCTTCATTGTTAGTCAGGTCTGGGCATCTTATGGACTGGTGAATTACTTCGCCTGTCCGAACCTCGAGCACGAGTCCCATTCCAGACCGCAGTGTGTTAGAGGCGCCATCAGTATCAAAACCCATAGGTCTTGTATTTGGGGGAAGTGTGGGCGGCTTCTCTTTCGACTTTAGGCATTATTTTTGTGTTGAAGTCGGCGACGAAGTCGACAAGCACTTGCAACTTTATCTCCGTTCGTGGTTGATAGTCTATATCATGCTCGCTTCACTCTATGGCCCATTTGGCCAATCTGCTCACCAGCTCGGGTTTATGCAAAATACTCCTCAGTGGAAAAGTCGTGATTACTGAGATGGGGTGGCACTGGAAGTAGGGTCTAAGCTTTCGTGAAACTACGACCAAAGCCATCACCAACTTTTTCGAGATGTGGATACCTCGTCTCGACGTTGACTAAAGTTTTACTAATGTAGTATATGGGAGATTGCATACCTTTATTTTCCCAGACTAGGACCGCGCTCACCGCCACATCGAACACGACCAGGTAAACAAGGAGACGTCTACGAGCTCCACTTTAGAGAGTAGTGGAGGTGAAGATAAGTACGCTTTTATCTCTTTCAGGGCGTTGACACACTCAGAGCTCCATTGGAGGCCGTTTTCTTTCTTGAGTACACCAAAAAATTTGTGGAAACTGTCAGAGGACCGTGAGATGAATCTCGACAGGGAGGCTATGCGACCAGTCAATCTCTGAACTTTTTTCTTACTGGTTAAGTTCTCTGGTATTTCCTCTATAGCTTTGATTTGGTCGGGGTTGACCTTGGTGCCTCGTTGTGATACTAATAAGCCGAGGAACTTCCCCGAGGTTACACCAAAGGTGCACTTTTCGGGGTTCAATTTCATTCCATATCGCCAGAGTATGTCGAAGGCCTCTTTCAGGTGGTCGATGTGATCTTCTCTCCTTTTTGATTTGACCTACATATTGTCGATGTAGACCTCCATGGTTTTTCCAAGTTGGTTTTTGAATATTTTTGTTACCAGCTTCTATTACGTTGCTCCTACGTTTTTCAGTCCGAAGGGCATCACCCTGTAGCAATACGTCCCCTGGTGGGTGATGAAGGTGGTTTTTTTCCTGATCTTCCTCTTCCATGAGGATCTAGTTGTAGCCCGAGTAAGAATCTAAGAAGCTTAATAACTCATGGCCGGCTGTTGCGTCAATTAGCTGGTCAATGTGGGGCAGCGGGAATGAGTCTTTTGGGCATGCTTTGTTCAAATATGTGAAGTCCACACAAATCCACCATTTTCCGTTCTTCTTTTTCACCATGACTACGTTGGCGACCCATTGGGGATACTTCGACTCTCTGATAGAGCCGTTTTCCAGTAGTTTTTCAACCTCCTCGCGGACTGCATCATTTATTGCATAATTGAAGTTCCGCCTAACTGGAACTTGCCTTACCCGGGGGTAAAATGGGTCGACGTTCAACTTATGTGTCACTATCTCTTTTGGGATACCTGGCATGTCTGTATGGGAAAAGGCAAAAAAGTTTGTGTTGTTAGCTAAGAATTGATGGAATTTACCTGGTTCTTGAAGTTTGTGGCCGATGTAGGCTTTCTTGCTATGGTTATTTATGTCGAGTTGGACGGGGTCGAGATCTTCCACGGTTGATCCCGTGTCCTCTATGATTTCAAGATCTTTGATGATGTCCTCTCCTTCATCACCGCTCGACCTCGACCTTGTTAATTTCTATGCCTCCTTGGCTTTGCCCTTCGCTGGGTGTATGTGCAATCTTGGGTGATGCGATAGCATTCTTGGGAAGTGCGCTGCTCCCCTCGGATGCTGAATAGTCCCCAAGGGTGGGGAATTTGATGACTTGGTATAAGCTGGAGGGGATGACCTTCATGGCGTGTATCTAAGGTTGACCTATGATGGTGTACGCTGTGTCCTGATCCATGATGTGTAACGTGGTCTCCAGAGTGACGCCGCCGACCAGGACGGGCAGTGTGATTTTTGCAGATGTCCGTTCAACTGCATTATTAAAACTCGTTAGTGTGAAGCAACGTGGCACTATCTTATCCTCGAGTTTCATTTGTACAAGCACTCGAGGGTGGATAATACACGCGCCACTTCCATCATCAACCATAATACGTTTCACATCCGTATCTAAGATGCGTAAAGTAATAATGAGGGTGTCATAGTGAGGAAAAACCAAACCGTGGGTATCTGACTTACCGAAGACGATACTTTCTTCGAGTTCGTCATACCGTTCATGAGTGATTGGCCGTTTAATCTTGCGGGTGGTCGTGAATTTTACGTTGTTGATTGACGCGTCGTCGCCCCCTTCGATGATCATTTGGATGGTTCGAGCTGGAGAAGGCGCTTTTGGTGGACCTTGATTCTGTTCGTGTCCTCGAGCAAAGTTTTCCCTTCCTCGATCGATTAATAGTTCTTTCAAGTGTCCTTGGTGAAGCATATTCTCGACCTCTTTCCTTAGGGCGATGCGATCCTCGATTTTGTGACCCCGTTTCTGGTGGAATTCGCAGAGGGCGTTTGACTTTCTGGTGTTCGGGTCGAACCTCATCTTCTGCAGCCACTTCACTTTTAGGCCGAGCTTCTCCAGGGTGTAGACTATTTGTGAAGGAGAAACACAGAAATTATGAGCAAATAGTAAGTGAGGCATACCTCTCTCGCTTCGGTGAGTCCCTGTTTGTGGCTTAGATGGGCCGTCGCCGTGACGGGGAGGCGGTATGATGGCGGCTCTGACATATGGTTGATGTCTTTCACGGTTTGGCCGCGTACCTGCAAGGTCTCTTCTGTTGTCGTTCCTCCTGTCCTTCCTGGATTCCATTTATACCGAGGTCAACCATTGAGTTGGCTCGTTGAGGTCGTCTTAGTCAGCTCGTACTTTAGCGCAGTAGGTGTTGCGTATCTCGTCCCAAGTGGTCGGGTGATACTTCATGAGCCTTCTTAACAACTTTCTGGTCGCCCTTGAACCGCTTCTGTTTAGCCCATTCTGGAAAGCTGCTACTGTCATTCCTTTTGACACATATGGTAAGGTCATCCTCACACGGTTGAATCGAGCGAGGAAGTCTCTCAGCCCTTCACAGGGTGACTGTTTAATGGAAAATATGTCATTCACTCTCGCCTATGCTTTCTTAGCTTCGACATGGGCAATTACAAACTTGTCGACCATTTGCTCGAACGTCTCAATGGAGCGCACATGCAGCTCCGAATACCAAGTTAGTGCTCCTCCGGTGAGGGTTTCACCAAGGGTTTTCAATAATATGGAAGACACTTGCTCTTTGGCGAGGTCGTTGTCTTTTACTGCGGTGACGTAGTGGGTCACATGATCCTCAGGGTTCGTCGTTTCGTCGTATATTTTTAGGTACAATGTCATTTTGAAGGTTTTAGGTATGGCGTGCGGTGAGGCTTCGTCACTGTACGACTGCTCAACAAACAGACCGACGTCCCTTTTTGGTAAGAGTTTTGGGGCACCAGGTATTTTGTCTACCCTTTCTTGGTGCTCTTTCATTTTGTCTCGGGGCATTTTGTTTTCGTTTTACATCTCCTCCATCTTCCTCAAAATGGCTGTGAGGGTGTCGTCACCTGAATTATTAACGTTGTGAGTGATACCTGTTACAGGAGGAGGGTCGTGTTGCTCGTCTGCTATTGGTGCAACACAAGCCCTTACATTCTCCATGTTCTCCCTTTGGGCGGGTTTTTCAAGGACGCTGGTCAGCGTGTTTGTCAACCACGCTTCGAGCAGCTTTCTCACCGCTGGTGGCGCCTCTTCCGTTGTGGATGTGGAGGCTCCTTTACCGTGTGAGGTTGTGATGTTGTCGTGAGGAAGGGGTGAACCATTTTTCCCGTGAGAAGAGTTTGGCGTCATGTCCTCAACATCTGTTTCGGTGACCTCACTGATGGTGTTTAGGATGTTGGTAGTGAGATCGGCTACTGCCTTCATCCTTTCTTCTTCATTACCTGCCATGTCAGACCGTGCACACAAGAAAAGATAGGATTTTGCGTTTTTTTTTTTCTTTAGATCTGAAAGGGACTAAGACTTTGATTAGGAAATTCCCACAGACGACGCCAAATTGTTTGACCAAAAAGTGATAATCTTTGACTAAACTAATTAATCAGTTATTTAAGAGGTTAATCCTAGTTAAAGATAATAACTTCAGATCTGGGTTAAGTAATGTAAGAGATGTGGACAGTGTCACGGCAGATTTAATGCATTAAGTATTAAATGCTTTGAATGCAATAATGTATTAGAAATATCAGATGTTAAATAACAATAAATGGCACCAAATGTAAATAAAGAGGAAGATTCACCCAATATTGAATGATGTGGATGATTCCTTCCTTTAACAATGATGAATGACAAGAATATATGAGAATATCGAAAACTTTCTCGGATCGGGTGGAAATGACAAAGAATAATCCAAAAAGATGAATCTCTTGAGAAAAATGTTCTTTATATTTATCTAAAGAGTTTGCTTTTCAAAAGAGTTCTTCTCCCATAGAATATTATATGTCCTTGACCTTATCTCTCATTCTATTTATATGGGATATTCCCAAAAAACCTTAAAAGTACAAACATGATAAATATTTAATAGAATATTCCCTCTGAATATCCCAATACAAAACTAACTGTTACTACTACCAACATTACCGACCTCGGCCGCGGTTGACCGCCTGGTGGTATGTTTCGTTAATCGCTGGTCGACCTCGACCGAATTATTCACGATAATTACAAATTAGTCATGATAATCATGTCTTGGTGTTGAATTTCATCGGTTGGATTTTGACCCATACAGACACCTAGCGCCCTTTGCATGTCCTTTCTTTTACTATAATTTTAACATGCAAAAGCTGTTGTTGGGATAGAACCGCTAATTAAATGAAAAAAATTGAGTTGAGACAAATTGATTTAATTAACTTAACCCGCCCATAATGACATTACTCCCGAGACACTACTCATAAAGCAGTGCGTTCTCTCTCCCACTCACTAACGGCTAACTCAGTTCTTCAGCAACAATGGCGGCACCCAAAACCGATATTGTTGACAGTAAAAATCATGAACCAAAACCAAATGTTAGGTATACAATTTACATGGGATGTCCAGCAGTAATCTTTTCAAAAGAGTATTGGGATGCAGCAGCCGCCAAATGTAGACTTACAATGGTTTGGAAAGTTCTTTAAAAGAAAACCAAAAATGACAGCAATCCGAGCTAGTTTCAGAGCAAAATACCATTTGAAAGGCCAAGTGAAGATTGTGTCTTACGATTCTCTACATGTATTTCTTGATTTTACTAATGAAGAGGATTATGATGCTGTTCTATTCAAAGAAAGGATCATTGTTGCTGGTGCCCAAATGGAGGTTTTCCGGTGAACCCCAGAATTTCACGGTCCATCTGTGAGTACTCTATAGTGTTTGATTACATAGTTATTACTGTCTCCATCTCAATAATATTTGTGACTCTATAATAGATTGTCACTAAGGGTAAAGTGAAATAGTTTAACTGTTTCCATACTTAGAAAAGAGTTTTTTTTTCTTTTTGTAAAAATAATGGTCGTGTCCGGGCTAGTTTGTGCACATCTTGGTACCCGTTGCAACAACAATAACAACAAATACAATGCAATCTCACAAGTGGGGTCCAGGGACACTGTGTACGCAGACTTTACCCCTACCTTACGAAGGTAGAGAGGTTGTTTCTGAAAGATCCTCGTCTCAAGAATCTTGGTACTTGTTGCCTCCCGTCAATATAGGTACCAAGTAACTCTGTCCACCAAGGCTTAGGTAGATGAGAAGAAATCACCTCCTCCGCTAAGATTTAAATCTAAGACGTCATGGTTCTCCTCCCACTTAATTGACTATCAGGTCACATCCTTGGGTGCAATTATTAGAACATTTGTTTTAAGCAATGAAGGTAAAAGTACAGTGGAGGAAAAAAACACTAGGTGATATTTCTCGATCTGCCTAAGTAGCGGCAGAGTTATCCGATACTTGTGCTGGCAGGAGGTAGAAGGTACCCGATTATATAGTCGAGGCGCGTGCAAGCTACGCCAGACACCGCCTTCACCAAAAAAAAAAAAAAAAACAAGGGTATAGTATAGCTGTCTCCAGTAAGGGTCAAGAAGGAGGGTCGGGTAAGTCGACACCACGTGCGAAATTTTTTTTACGAATGAATCCTGATATATATAGTTTACACCGGCTAATTTGAACGAAACCTGGTTGATTGCCTGAGTGATTTTATTTTAAGGAACTCTATGTGAGTTTCACAATATATAGTCGGTCTCAAGTTTGGATAAACGAGGGGTCTGGGAAGAGGGTTGGCGTAGGACGATGGCGCCAGTAACAGTAGTTTTATGATTAAGTAATCCTTGAAAGTGATCAAGGATTGAGTAGTCCGTTTAAGTGACTAAGACATTGTTTAGCAGGATGCTTTGTCAAGAAAGTTAATTCCTATGTATATCCTTACTTTGTATCTGTTTCCTGTTACACGTTGATAAGTTTTCATATGGACTGTCAATTACTTTGTTAAACTGATAAGTGTTGGGGTTGTTATCAGCATTTAAACTTTCAAAGATGAAGAGCAATTATCTCCTTTGCTTGGAAATGTTAAATTGCAATTTTAGGAGATGCTCATCAAGGAACTCTTTATGTCTGAGCTTTAGTATTTACCATTGTTGCACTATCTTTGGATTGAAAATTGGGGTCTTGGCTTTTAGTTATTGGCATCATTAGTGTAGTTTCTGTGCTGTATTAGACAATTGCATATACTGCTATTGTACTGCCTAGCTTTTGCTTTCTTTTGTGATCTCTTCACTAAGCTTGACTAATAAAAAGTTCTTTATGCGGAAAGACTGTAATCATTGAGAAAATATGTAGTGGCAGTGCAATATAGAAATTTATCAACAATAATGATATAATGCTGTTTAGAAGCAGAAGCAAATGTTGTCAAATTGTTTCAATTCATTTTTGGGGTACCAGACTAAAAAGAAGAAAATCTTAGAAATGAAAAAATTAAATGGAAGAGAGGTAAAGAGAAAACTAATTGTGCTGGGATTAATTTTAAAGTTGTAGTCTTTGTCAAATAGTGTGCCGGGAAGCTCTTAGTTGACAATTTTCTGTACCAAGAAGGTAAGTGAAAATTCTTATCCTTTTTGCCTCCTGAAGGAAGTGCTTGTTTTGGAATAGTGTTTTGATGTAGTTTTTCATGGTTACCTTGTAAATGCAGACAAAAATGAAACCGGATAATCACACAGCTAAAGAAGAAGGCAGGGGTGAAACACTTGGCATTATGGAGCTAGATAAGAATGAGCATATTGGTGGTGGAAATGAGTACGGGAGTAAGGAGTCAGAAGCAGCACCTAAAAACACACACATACTGGAAGATGGTTTGTATGTTTCCGATTCAGTAGATTGTGTCCCAGAAGTAACTCATTCTGATTCCGAGGAAAGAGTTCCAAGTCATGTCAATCGTGATACTGAAATACATACTTCCGCAGAAACTCATTCTTATTCCGAGGAAAGAATTCCATCTGTTATGGATAATAGTTCATCAATGTGTTCCACATACTCAGTTCCTTCAATGATTACAGATGGGGGGGCCTTTCAGAGGGACTTATTCAAACCATAACAGCCAGAAGTTGTATGGCAGGTAACATTTTTCTGCCTCTTACTTTTGGCATATATTTGGATATCTTTTGAGAATGTCCGTGATAGGTGCTTTAACTTTTTAGAGGGTTGAAATATGGAAGCACGTCAACTAGTAATGCAGCTGATATGGCATGCGCAACACTTAATCAGCCATTAGATGCTCTTACAATAGGCAAATACCATGTGGATCGGAAATCAAGACCTCTGATCCAAGTGCAATATTCAACCTATACAGGACGCCATGCAGTAACCTTTCCAGAAAACTACTGGGAAATAGTTCCCGATTGTAAGCTCACTTTGATTGGGATTTTCTTGCAAAGGAAGCCACGAATGAAAGAAATCTGAGCTGATTTCATTGCAAAGAACCCTCTGAAAGGCCAAGTGAATATTACACATTACACTTCTCAACAAGTATCTGTTGATTTCACCAATGAAGCGGATTATGACACTGTTTTGTCCAAGAAAACGCTCATTGTTGCTGGCGCTGTCATGCAGATTTCCTGGTGGTCGTGAGATATCCACCATGAAGTAGTGAGTGCTTTAAATCCAGTTTTTATACCTCTACGTAATTTATCATGGCACCTCTTCTAATAGGAAGCACTGTGACAGCCCACCGTAAAAGCTTTAGCCTATATCTTTTGCTTATGTCTATGGTTTTTGATTTTGCATACATAAGATATAAAAATAATTTTTATTTACAGTTTATCCATATATTTAAGTGAGGATACTGAGACAGTGTTTGTCAAGTGGATGACTTACTACATCTTTATGTTCCCTCTGTCATCTGTTATACATTGCTGAATTTTCACACTGACTATTGTTTAACACAAGAATTAGATCCTTTGACCAAAGCTATTTCTGGGATGAACACGGGTTACTGATAATCAAGGAAATAATACTAAATAAAGAGAAACGAGTAATAGACAATATTGCAGAAATATAGAAAAGCAAAGTAGATTGTATTCGAAAATCAAATATCCTTACAAGTTATATTTCCTTCCTTTATATAGGAGGTTTCTTAATATAACGTTTGGTTCTTGTAATAATTACTCATTAATGACTAATTATTACATTAATGAGGTGTTACCAAGGGCAACCGTAACTGTTATGTGAAGGTTACATAACATCTGGGTTTTTTATTGGGGATTCCTGAATCTATCCATAACTCTGTCTAGATTCACTCTGACCGTGTCCCTTCCTTGTCTCGATTAGAGCGAGTTTCCCATGGCTGATGAGCTCGTGGGTTTATTGAATCGTGCCTCTATGTTCTGTACCTCTTCAAAGAATCACATCCAGCTGTCGCGTTCTCCTGTGTCCACATAACTGGTTGAGTTGTCAAGAGTTGACTTACGTGTGAAACTCTTTTTTACCAATACAGATAGTCCCCACACTTACCATATATTTATCGATTAATATTTGGTAAGTGAATACTCATTTATGGCGGGAATATTTTGCCGTCGCTTTGCCTCGAAACATCGCATCTTTTTATGAACATAGGCGTCGTTTGTCACTTCCATTTAATGCTCATAACACGTGTCCTTCTCGGATTGGTTCTGCATTTACTCGGCACCTTTTAGGGCCTTTTGCGGCTGCGTCAGTCCCGAAGTGACACCTTTAATTATGACTTTTCATCATTATTTTTCCCATTTTTGACGGTCGTCTTCAAGTATAAATACCCTTCTTCCTTTCTTTACTTCCACGAAACATTTTATAACTTGTCTCCTTTATTTGTAAAGAATTTTCCATTGCCTTTGTAAACATGTCTTCATCAAATCAGCCTAAAAGAATAATAGATGTGGAAAACTTAACACCTTTTTCTGCCCCGACTAGGAGTCGGAGGGGCGGTAGATTAAGGAGTTTAGGATCCACTCCTTCCAGAGGTTCTTCTTCCTCTCATATAATTTCTCCTCCTTCCGCTAGGTCTTTAGTTTCTCCTAGGGCTAAGTCTTCTCGTTCTTCATCTAGAGGTAAAGACGATCATCTTCGTGAGCCTAAAGTTGATGAAATTATTCCCGCTGAATTTGTCTTTACTAGGGAAAACCCAGTTTTTGTAGACCATTCTTCTTCTTTAGACAGTGTTGAGAAGTATTAAACCCTTATTACTGAGGGCCATATTTCCCTGGTTCTTAGGGATTGTTCTTCGAGGTCTGATTTCCCTGTTTATGTTTCGAACGGTCATCAAAGAATAACATCTTATAAGACGGGTTATTCTTTTGTTTATACGTATCCTTTTACACTAGGGTTTAGACCTCCCATTGATCCAGTCATAATCGAGTTATGTTGTTTCTTCGATATTTGTTTGGGACAAGTTGGTCCGCTTGTGTGGCGAGTGATCGCGTGTCTTAGGAGTTTAACTTCCTTAGCCTCAGGTCCTTTTACTTTCAACCATCTTATTCATCTTTAATCTCCTGTCCTGTTTCGTCAAGGGGTTTTTACTCTGGCTGCTCGAAGTAAGAGAGTGTCGGTAACCCCTGATGATGACAAGGACAGAGGTTGGTACCTCTGGTATGTCGATGTTCCCACTGCTGGTTTAGTGGGTGAAGAGAATCTTCCCTTCTCTGAGAAGTGCAATCGTGCACGTAAGTACATTTCTGGTTCGCATTTGTTTTTCTTTGAGATGTTTTATTAGCACCGTGTCTATTTCTTCTTCTTCCAGCAATCATGGGTACTGTTGAGAATGTCTCCGGTATCCGTGACTGGGTAGAAAAGTTGTTGTCTGTCGCTCCATTAGAAGAAATGTCTTGGAAGTACTTCGCTGGGAAGTACGGTTGGCATGTAAAGACCCACGATAAGTGAAGTTTTTTACTTCTTTTCTTGCTAGAGCCTTCTTTTATTCTCGCTTAATCTTCCCCTTTTTGATAGGGTTTTCTGCCCGTGGGGTGTATGCTTCGTCTGTTCCAAAGATGTCTCTGGCCCAGGCCCAAGAGATTAGTGTTAGTTCGTCTTCCTCGAAGAGGAAAGTGGGTGAGTCCCGTTCTGAAGAAGAAAAAGAAGAAAAGGAGGGTGCTTTGGTGCACAGGTCACGGAGAAAGCGGGTGGTTTTGGACGACGAGTCTACACCCATGACTTTGCCTTCCGTGTCTGCAGTTAGACCCTTAACCTCTGAAAACGTTTCACAGTCCCCTGTTCATGATTCTGTTGAGTACTTGTTCCATGAAGGTTTTGATCTTGCTCTTGATGATGTTTCTTTAGCTACTGTTTTTCCCGACTCTTTAAGAGAAGATGTTTCATGGGTTCCTCGTGTTTCCTCCGCTCTTTTAGCTATTATGGTTTCTGCCGTATTTTTACCTGCGGTTTCCTCAGTTCTTCAATCTTCCTTGCCTGCTATTTTGCCCGTGACTTCTTCAGTTCCTCAACCCTCAGTGCCTGCTGCTGTCCCATCCGTGCCTGCTTCCATGCCTTCCATTAGGGAAGTAGGGTCTTCCAGCAGGGAGATGCAGAGGGTGATGATAGAGGTTCCAACTGAGGGAAGTCTTTTCAAGAAGACGGGCGAGCCCGAGGTATGGCTCAAACCTTTGATAGGTCCCACGGAGAAAACCAAGCTAGCTAGCCATACAGCCCTTACTTGGGCCAATGAAGTGGTGCATACCTCCTTGAAGGTACGGTGCAATTCTATTTCCACATGTGAATTTTACCATGTCTAAATAATTTATCATATCTAATTGGTTTGCTTCTTGTAGATCAACCTTATTGGTATGGATCTTATGAATAGGATCTCGAATTCGGATTAGAAAACAAGAGAATTGCAGGCTGATCTTGGTAATCTAAGCACAGTATGATAGCTTGAGAATTGATATGGACGCCTTAGAGGAGGAGAGGAATACCTTGAAAAGACAACTGAGGATTACGGCAACGAAACTGGCGGTGGAGAAGGCTTCTTCAAACCAGGATGATAAGGATAAGAGCATTCTGGAACCCTCATTTGCTGAACAACTGTCTCAAGCCTCGGAGGAGATCAGGAACTTGAAGGATTTGCTAGGGCAGAAGGAGGTATATTCTGGCGAGCTCGTACAATCACTCTCCCGGACCCAAGAAGAACTGCGTAATGCATTAAATAGAGTCCAAATCTTGGAGGAGTCGATTGTACCTCTGAGGGCTGCCCATGAAGCTGCTGAAGCGGAGAAGGATGGGTTAAAAGCCTAGCTTCAAATTTGGGCAAAAAATTATAACGATCTTGAAGAAGCGGCTGCTGTTGATGTAAGTTGGGCGTATATGAATTCTCACCTTGATACATTGACAGAGATGAGTCAAGAAGGTTTCGACCTCAGCGCTACAATAACTAAAACCAAAGAGGCTACGGAGAAGACTCAACAAGGTCTTAATCTTTCTCCATCTGATGGTGAAACTTCTGCCGCTTGTGCCTCTTCGCCTCAAGTTGCTCCCATTCCTCCTATTAATGAAGAAGTCATCCCTCCTCCACAAGAAGATTAAAGTATTGGCTCTCCTTGTTTTTTTATTGGATTGGTGGTTACCCCCAGCTCCATCGGGGGTAAATTTGGATCTTTGAAGTCCCCAACTGACAACTTAGGGGCACAAAAATATAACTATTATATGCGACTAAGTACTACTTAGTACTTAGTTCTTACTTAGCCGCTCTTTTTGATATGAATGCAATTTATGAATTTTTTGTTTCGAGCTTCTGTTTTGCTCTTATGTCTTTTGCATGTCTTGATTTTTGAGGTTTTTAGTTTTACCTCTAAAATTTCGCATGAAAATGCTAAAATCACTCGAACCTTTTTATAGTAGGCACGTTGTTTGTACAAAATATAAGCCTTTGTTTATGATAGGCTTTATTTATAAGATAGGGCCCTTTTTGATTGATGCTTAATGAAGAAGACGTCTCAACTTCATAGTAATGCAATAGAGTGATATGAATTTTTCACATGTTTAGAAATGCTTCTAAGGGAAGTTTTTTGTTTGAACTTCCACGATATTTTACATGTGTTTATGATTATCGTCTAAGACTCATGTTGCAACTGTTTTTATTTAACAGATTTGATATACACTTGTATTTCGTAACTGTTTTCATAGGTAACAATTTTTTCGAGTAAATACAAGGGAGCAATTGTTTTTCATTAGTAACAGTTATTATAAGAATTGGGGTTTTTACCTGCAACTTTTTTGTTGGAAGCAGTTTTCTAATAAGTACGAGAGAAATATTTTCTTATCCGCAACTGTTTTATTTGATAACAATTTTCTGAACAAATACAAGGATTTTGATCTTTCATCCATAACTGTTTTATTTGATAATAATTTTCTATATGAGTACAAAGATTTCGTAACTATTTTTAATCATAACAGTTTTTGAATGAGTATACTGATGATGATCTTTTACCCCTAACTGTTTTTGTTACAACAATTTTGAATAAGTATAAAGATGTATATTTCTTCCTCGTGACTAATATTTTGCCTTTCAACCTGAACATGTTCGAAGGTTTTTTGCATTTTTGCGTTAGGCTTTGTATTTGGATGACTCTATTGATCTCTTTCGATTATGCTCGTATCACTTGTCTTGTTGGGTAGATGGGTCTTCAGGATCGATCTTTTGACTTTCTGATAGTCTTCTTTGCTTCGTCTTAGCCTTCCATACTGTATAGTCCCCCAAATGTTTGAGCTTTGAAGAATGAGATCTCGAACACTTGATTATTCCTTTCTTGTGATCCTTTTCGTGAAAAGGAAAAACATTCCGGACTCGAAGGTATATAGTTTTTTAGATGATGACTGCTTAACCCTTTAAAACGTCCATCAGAAAGTGTAACCCTAGACCAAAAATTGTATTATTTCCTCGCGTCTTTGCATGTCTAATATCATCATCTGGTGATGGGTTAGCTTTATGCCTATCATCTACAAAAGTTAGTAAGTTTTAAATGTTCAAAATAAAATCGAACGTGTGATACCTGACCGGGGGTACTTCTTTTCCTTAAAAGTAATACTTCTTCAGGTGGATGGCATTCCATCTTGTTGGTAGAATTTTGCCATCCATAGCTTTCAACTCATAGGCACCCTTCCTAGCTATGCCTCAGAATTTGTAGGGTCCTTCCTAGTTTAGATTTAGCTTTCCTGCGCCTGCTTCCTTCATTGATTGAGAGACTTTTTTGAGGACGAAGTCCCCAATCTTGAAGTACCGAAGATGGGCTTTGCAGTTATAGTAGCGGTCAATTATTTGTTTTTGGGCTTCCATCCGTATTAATGCTGCTTCCCTTCGTGGTTCGAGCAGGTCCAGATTAGTCCCTAATTCATCGTCGTTTGCTTCTCCCGTAGCTGTCATGAACCTTATGCTTGGATCGCCGATTTCCACAAGTATTAAGGCTTCTGAATCATAGACAATTGCGAACAAAGTCTCTCCCGTGGCTATTTTTGAAGTTGTTCTGTATGCCCATAACACCGCTAGTAACTCGTCAATCCAATTTCCCTTGGATTTATCTAGCCGCTTCTTCAGGTTGCTGACGATGATTTTATTCGTTGATTCCGCTTGACCGTTAGCCACGCGATGATATGGTGTTGAAGTGATCCGTTTGATTTGCCAGCTTTCGAAGAATTCTGTGATTTGCGAGCCTTTGAATTGTGGGCCATTATCACACACGATTTCCCTTGGTATACCAAAGCAGCATATTATATTTCTCCATAAGAAGATTTTTACTTCCTTTTCTCGCACTTGTTTGAATGCTCTGCCTCTACCCATTTTGTAAAGTAGTCGGTTAATATAAGTAAAAACCGTACCTGTCCTTTATCCGGGGGAAGAGGTCCTACTATGTCCATACCCCATTTCATAAAGGGCCATGGTGATATAACTGGATGTAGTAATTCTGCTGGTCGATGCATGTTATTAGCGAACCTTTGGCACCTGTCGCTTTAGATACGAAGTTCTCGGCTTCTTCTTCCATCTTGGGCCAATAATACCAAGCTCTGATTAAGGTTTTTACCAAGGATCTTGCTCCTGTATGATTTCCACAGTGTCCTTCATGGACTTCTTTTATCACAAACTCCGTTTGGTTAGGTCCGAGGCATTTAGCTAGGGGTCCTCCGAACATCTTGTGATAAAGTGAGTTGCGAATAAGGCAGTACCGTGCATCTTTCCAGCGAAGTGCTTGAGCTGCTTTCCTGTCTTCAGGTACGTGCCATTCTGCAAAAAATTAAGAATTTTGTTTCTCCAGTCCCAGGTTAAGTTGTTGAAAGTTACCTCATTCCTGTCCTGGTCGATCATTGAGTAGAATAAATGGATGACAATTGCATTGTCTTTGTTTGTTATTTCCGTGACTGCTGCGAGGTTAACTAATGCATCTGCTTCTGTATTTTCCTCTCTAGGTATTTGTATTACCTTCCATGTTTTGAATTGTCTCACGAGCTCTCGTGCTTTTTCAAAATACCGTTGCATTCGAGTCTCTCGAGCGATGTAAGTCCCCTGCATCTGATTTACTACCAGTTGGGAGTCGCTGTTGATCATGATTTGCTCGATTGAGAGTTCCTGTGCGAGTTCAAGCCCTGTAATAACAACTTCGTACTCTGCTTCATTGTTAGTTATAGGATAACACTTGATAGCTTGCCGTGTCACCCCTGGGTGATATTAAGACTATGCCTAAGCCGACACCTTTTATATTTGAGGAGCCATCAGTGAATAGGGTCCATAGGCCCGGATTAGCACCGTTAAAAAGTTGTAACTCTTTTTCTACTTCAGTGATAATGCTATTACTAAAGTCAGCAACAAAATCAGCTAGTATTTGANCATTGAAAATATGGTCGTAATTTTCTAGATGCCATTATTAAAGCTAAGGCTAATTTTTCCAGATGTGGATATCTAGTTTCAGCATCTAGCAAAGTTTTACTTACATAGTAGATAGATGATTGCCTACCTTTTTCTTCTCTTACCACTACTGCACTTACAGCAATTTCTGAAACATCCAGGTAGATGTACAATATTTCCCCCTCTTTTGGCTTTGAAAGCAGCGGTGGTTTCGATAGATAAATCTTCAGATTCTTGAGGGCTTGCTGACATTCTTCAGTCCATTCGAACTGATTTTGCTTTTTGAGAACTGAGAAGAATTTAAAACTTTTTTCGGAAGACTTAGAAATAAATCTTCCCAAAGATGCTATTCTCCCTATTAGTCTTTGAACTTCTTTTTTATTTGTTAAAATATAAGGTATTTCTTCTATAACTTTAATTTGAGCGGGGTTTACCTCTATTCCTCTGTTCGATACAAGGAAACCCAAAAATTTACCTGATTGCACTCCAAAAGCGCATTTTTCTGGATTTAGCTTCATATTATACCTGCGTAAAATATCAAAAGTAGTAGAGAGATGCTGGAAATGGTCTTCTGCTTGTGTTGATTTTACCAACATATCATCAATATAGACTTCCATCGTCTTTCCAAGATGTTCTTGGAACATTTTAGTCACTAACCTTTGATAGGTGGCTCCAGCGTTTTTCAAGCCAAAAGGCATAACTTTATAACAGTAAGTCCCCCTGTTTGTAATGAAGGAAGTTTTTTCCTCATCTGAGGGATCCATTTTAATCTGATTATAACCAGAATATGCATCTAGAAAGCTTAATAATTCATGACTTGCAGTGGCATCAATCATTTGGTCTATATGTGGTAATGAGAATGAATCTTTGGGGCATGCTTTATTTAAATCAGTATAATCTACACATACCCTCCATCTGCCATTCTTTTCAAGTACCACCACAGTGTTAGCTAGCCAGTTAGGGTACTTTATCTCCCGTATCGAACCAATTTTCAAGAGTTTTTGAATTTCTTCGTCAATCACTTGGTTCTTGAATGGTCCTTGTTTTTTTTTCGTTTTTTTTTCTGTTTAATAGGTACGAAGGATGGATCTTAATTTAGTTTGTGAGTCATCACCTTTGGTGGAATACCTTTCATATCTGAATGAGACCACGCAAAACAGTCTTCGTTAGCCTTTAAATAGTCAATTAACGTACCTTTTCGATCGGGACTCAACCTCGTGCCTACATACACCTTCCGTTCAGGTTTTTGTTCAAACAATGGAATAGCTTCAAGCTCTTCCGTAGTTGTTTTGACGTGTTCGTCTTCTTCCGGTTCGTGACGGACATCCGGTCTAGAGTCCACATCTATATGGTCCGGCGCATCTTCCATGGTGACTGAATCCTCCTTCACTCGGGTGTCTCTTTCCGTACCTGTTTGAATATTTACTTTTTTCGTACCTATTTGGTTAGTACTTTTTTCCATACCTGATTGGGTAGAGACATCTGTTTGAAATATTTCTCTATCTTCTGGCCTCAGTTAATCACCTCTAATTTGTCTGATTCCCCATTCTGAGGGAAATTTGATTACCTGGTGTAAGGTGGATGGTATTGCTTTCATATTATGAATCCAAGGCCTTCCCATAATTACATTATAAGCCATGTCAGTATCAATAACTTGGAATTTAGCGTTTTTAACTACTCCTTCAGCGTAAGTGCTAAGTTCAATCTCTCCTTTGGTTATCACCGTGGAGTTATCAAACCCTGATATGGCTCGTGCCTTTGGGATCACCAGATTTTCCAGTAGTATTTCTTCCACGACTCTTAACAAGATGATATTGACTGAACTACCTGGATCAATCAACATTCTTTTAACGTTAGTATCATGAATGAGTAAGGATATTACCAGGGCATCATTATGGGGAAGAATTAGTCCACCAAAATCTGCATCGTCAAAGGTGATTTCATCTTCAGTTGGATCTTCTCGAACCCTCTTTTCGTGGTTAATTGTGACCTTTGATGCTAATTGGAAAACTATTCTGTTTACTTCCTCTCCTCCATGTATCACGTTGACGTTTCGCTTTGGAGAAGGAGGCTTTGGGGGCTCCTGCCTGTTCTTCATATATGCCTGTTTACCTTTATCACTAAACAATTCTGTTAAATAGCTCTGTTTCAATAAATGTTATATTTCACCTTGTAAAAATCTGCAATCCGCATCCTGTGCCCATGATCGTTATGAAATTCACACTAGTGATCTGAGTTCCTTCTATTTGGATTTGATCGCATCTCTTTGGTCCACTTAACCTTGTCTCCATGTTCCTCAATATTGAGTCAAGCTCAGTAGTACTTACATTAAAGGTATAATCCCCAATTCGGGTATTACCTCTAGGTCATTCATCTCGATCTTTTCTGGATCTAGATGAGGATCAGACTACGTCTCTTCCTGGTGGTCTATAGTCTGACCTAGTGGTTTCGAACCTGGGACGAATATCACATCCCGAGGGTCCTAAGTAAGGATCGTACCTGTTTTTACCTAATCTTCTGTCTGATTCAGGACGTCTGGATCTGGAATGATCTTTACCTCTTGAACGAGCAATGATATCTTCTTCTATTCTGGGTTTAGTACTATACCTGTTATATATATCATTCCATGTTGTAGTGGAGAATTCTCTTAGACTTTCCTTAAGTCGTCTCTTGGCTTCTGAGCTTTTATCGTTTAGGTTTCTTGCAAATGCCATGGCTGCCCAATTATCAGGCACCCTGGGTAATTGCATTCTTTCTCGTTGAAACCTGTCTACAAACTCACGGAGTAGTTCCGTGTCTCCTTGTTTTATTTTGAATATGTCTTCCATTTTTTTCTCAACTTTTTGTGCACCAGAGTGTGCTTTTATAAATGAATCTGCAAGCTCACAAAAGAGTCAATAGAATTTTCAGGGAGAAGAGAAAACGAGGTTGGGGCTCCTTTGGTAAGTGTTTCCCCAAATTTTTTGACAAGGACTGATTCAATCTCTTGTTTTGTTAAGTCGTTGCCTTTTACTCTAGTAGTGAAAGTAGTCACATGACCACGTGGGTCAGTTGTTCCATCATATTTGGGAACGTCAGGCATTTTAAACTTCTTGGGTATAGGCAAGGGTTCCGCACTTGGCTTTCAAGGTTGTTGAGAATACCTATCAACATCAATGCCTTTGATAATAGGCAGTACTCCAAGAATTTGTTCGATGTGATCGTTCTGCTCCTTCATCTGTTTCATGGTTAACAGTAAATTTTGTAATTCAGAGTTATTAGTCATACCTGGTCTTGCTTCGAGAGATTCGTTAGGGGTGTCGCCCCTTGCCGAATTTACCAATCCAGACTGAGGATTTTCCCCAGTGACCGTATTGTTTAGAGATGGTGTCAGTGATGCAGGAGGTGCTGTTGGTAATCCCCTTGAAATCTCGCAAAGCTTGTCCCACGTAGTCTGCAATCATTTGCCTTATTCGATCTTGTTCTATCGTCTGCTCATTATGATTGTGGTTGTTGTCAGATCTTTCTGGGGACGGTTCCCTTAAAACACGAGGGGTTCCTTGAGGTGATGGAACTGGGGTTCCATTCCTCTGTAGGTTGTTGTCGTTGGAGTTCGACATCGTTTTAGAGGATATCAATAAAAAATAAACAAAGATTATCAGAATTTCCGGTAACGGAACCAATTTGTTTAACCAAAGAATTAGATCCTTTGACCAAAGCTATTTCTAGGATGAACACGAGTTACTGATAATCAAGGAAATAATACTAAATAAAGAGAAACGAGTAATAGACAATATTGCAGAAATATAGAAAAGCAAAGTAGATTGTATTCGAAAATTAAATGTCCTTACAAGTTATATTTCCTTCCTTTATACAGGAGGTTTCTTAATATAACGTTTGGTTCTTGCAATAATTGCTCATTAATGACTAATTATTACATTAATGAGGCGTTACCAAGGGCAACCGTAACTGTTATGTGAAGGTTACATAACGTCTGGGCTTTTTATTGGGGATTCCTGAATCTATCCGTAACTCTGTCTAGATTCACTCTGACCGTGTCCCTTCCTTGTCTCGATTAGAGCGAGTTTCCCGTGGCTGATGAGCTCGAGGGTTTATTGAATCGTGCCTCTTTGTTCCGTACCTCTTCAAAGAATCACATCCAGCTGTCGCGTTCTCCTGTGTCCACATAACTGACTGAGTTGTCAAGAGTTGGCTTACGGGTGAAACTCTTTTTTACCGATACAACTATGTGCAACTTTCATCCACTGAAGTGCTGCAGTTAAATTTGTGCATGCCTCAAGCACAATGAATAGTTAAATATTATCAGGTATTTGATCGTTTGGGTAAAGAGAGCAATATTTGGCCTTGCTTGGAATTCTTTTTGTGTGAAGCGTACTTACGGGAAATGCTAGACTAAAGAGCTCTTCATGTCTGAGTTCTAGTATTTACTTTTGGTGTAATATCTTTGGTTTGAAAATTGTGCTTAGCTTTAATTATTGGCATCATAGTGTAATTTTAATGCGTTGTTCGACAATTGCGTATGTTGTTGTCCTGCTTCCTAGTTATAAATTTTTTATATTTTTCATTATGAGCTTGATAAAAACACAATATTAATTACTAATAGTAATGTGGCTGATTCCGCTAGCAAAGCACATAGTCAGCTGTTAGATGATCTTCCAGATGCTCGGCAGCAAGTGTTGAAGAAGGTTTTACCCATCATCAATTTACCTTCTATGGATCCACAAAAATTTGTCACAGAAATAGTCGTGGCACCTAAAACATTTGTTTTATTAAAAAGCTTTTACTCTGTTCCTTTCTTTTGTCATTTACTTTATGTTGGGCTGTGCACGGATCGGATTAGATTTAGCATATTTCAGATTCGGATTTCGGATTCTAGAAAATGCAATCCGAATCCAATCCTAATTATATCGGATTGGATTCGGATTTTAAAGTTTGGATCGGATCAGATCGGATTTCGGATCTTATTATGCCTCAAAGTTGCAAACTAAAATGTATATTTTCTTTGTAAAAGAGGGAATGCATTAAGAAACTTTCATGTTTATACAATTATAAGAGTACTGTGGTGCCAATATAGCAAAAGCTAGCAATTGTAAAGGTAATAACTTGGAGGAAGATGTAAAGGAAGTACTGACTATCCGAAATCAAAGTGTAATATTTACACATTGCCTAATAATTTCGGATTTCTGATCGGATCGGATTAAAATATACCAATCCGAATCCGATCCGAAATCTGATCCAATCCGAAATTTGAAATTGAATGGATCGGTTCGAATTTCGGATATCCGATCCAAATGAACAACCCTAGGGGTATAGATTGGACAAAAACGAAATGTAAGAAAAGATAGAATGTGTGGCAAGTTTAGTCTTCTGTTCATCTTTATATTCATGTGAGGAATACTATATCCTGATATACTGGAGAGCGACCATGTATTTTGCTGGCACGCATGCTTGTTCTTCCTTAGTTTATGTGTACATTACAAAGTTAGAGGAAAATTAAATGTTCTTTTCTGTGGACGCCATGATTAATATTTTGTTTGCATGACTTATTTACTTCCGAATTTGAATTCAGGACATATTCTGAATGGATATCATGTTGTATTATGTAACAATCTCATCTAAATATTTAAGATGTACATCAAAGATGAGGCATGTTTGTTTGCATATATCTTTTTTTTTTTTGAAGTCAGATATTTTTTCATGGATGAATAGTAGTAGGTAGAGACTCGAACTTTGGACTCTGCCTATAATATACAATATTATTGAATTATATGATCATCTCGTTTAAGAATTTAAATTTTTAAGCAAGAGATGTTAAAATAATAACGTCTTCAACTGTTCAACATTCTACCAGGCGGAGCTATGCCTCTGTGTACGTCAAATTGCATAACAAACGAAAAAGAAAAGCAAAACTGGAAAAGTTACAACATAAAAGAGAATGAAGCAAGATAATTATAATATACAACACAAATTAACTAAGCCACACTTATTTTATTTATTATATCGAAATAGTAGAGTACATACGAAGAGTACACTATACAACACCAGTACTCTATTTATTAATTCTTGGGGCATCTTACTGTAAATCTTCCATAATATACAGTCCCATAGAACTATTAATTAATTAACCCATTGTGGGAGTAATTTCAACAATGAGTTTCCAGTTAACAACCACAAAAACTCGACCACAAACATAATTCAATGGTCTAACCATACCAGGGAACAAAAACTGAACTTTGGCTATGGGATTTTCCTTCTCAATTATTTTCTTAGCAGTCACCGCTGGCTTTCCCACAAGTTCAGGCCATGATTGCTTTCCTATAATTAAAAATATAATGAGTCAAAAGAGAAAGAATTTACTATAGACTAGTATATGACACTATAATAAGCCCTCGTAGCAAGTAATACAATTATAAGTAAATCTCTATAATAAACATGGTGACTAACTTGCTATCACATATTAAAACTATATTAATACGAAATTCCTAATGTATAACTTCGAAAAATAAAATAACTTTGAGACTAGGGGATGATATTATTTGTGTTTGCATAATATTCAAATGAGATAAATTTAAATAGTTAAATATGAAAAATGAAGATTTATATAACCGATACGAGATTATTTTGGACCGAAAAATAGTTATTGTTGTTATTAGAAACTATAAAAAGAAGAAAGAGTAGAGAGCAAACCTGGGCAAATAAATGATTGATGAGAGACATCATCATCAAGTGTGTTCACTTGGTTTTCTTTTGCCATTGGAAATCTCAAGACTTGTATTTCATCACTCACTTCGAATACCAGATCTCGTGCCGTAAGAGGTTGAAAAACTGTAATAATTAAAATCAACAATCACAAAATAAATTATTCTGTTTTGAGTATTTGTAATAAATAATGTTTAAATAAAAATAAGTAGAAATGTGCATGAGAAAAGGCTAACGTACGGGATGCAAGAAGCAAGAAAGCAGCCACATGAGATAACTTGACCATAGTCTTCCCCTCCATTGCCTTTGCTTTGAAAAATACAAAGAAAGAAAATCCAAATTGTATTGTGTTAAAACTCATGATTCCATAGGATATTTATAATGAGTTAGTGCCTCATTTACGTGAGTTATTTATTCTTTCAACCACCACTTTACAGGGCAGAGGCAAGAAATCTAGTTACTAGGTTTGGTCGAATTCGGTAACTCTTACTCAAACAGTGTATTTGGCATTAAGAAATTCATTCAACATTTATCAATATTTAATGTAAAAAATAATTATTATTAACACTTGAAATCATCATTCTAAGAGGCATTTGAACATAAAAATTGTAATCTTTGAAAGAAAGTAATATTTGTAGTTAAGCTGAAAAAATAGCATTAGGAATTTGAAATTATGGTTGGACATTTATTTCACTTGAAAAAATATTGCAGTTTTATGAGTTGAGAAAAAAAATTTAAAAATTAATTTTTGAAAAATTTATTTTTGAAAAATCTCCAAAAACTTGCAAAATTTCACAGACAAACATGTTTTTGAAAAATAAAATTTGGAAAAAAGGAAAAAAAAGAAGATATATGGACAAATCGCAAAGGAATCCTAAAATTCAGAACCAATAAGCCCGGAATCCTAGTTTCTCTTTTGTGCTCCTTTTTTATTGTTTGTAAATACACGTTTTTATCAACAGGTACCGTACACTTTTTGTTGTTGTTGGTTGGTAAATACACGTTTTTACCACTATTTAAAGGTTTTGGCCACCACACATTATTGTACCATAAAGATATATACACTGCATTAGAAAATAAAGAAAGATAGAAGGAAAACTAATACTTAATTTTAACTATATAGAAAAATAAAAAAGGGATACTACCAAAAGTAAAAGAGCTGTGGTCCCCTATAAAACGTTTTTTTTCATCAATTATTTTGTCTTTCTAAAGAACACATTACAAATGTGGTTTATTATACTTGATAGTGAAAGCTCCTTATATGCCCTTCAATTATTGAGTTGCGTATGTACCAACTATATTTTTGATAATATAGGACATTTTATTAGTGATATCTTACATGTAAAAACTGACTGATAATGTGTCATGACCCAAAATCCTACCTGTCGTGATAGCGCCTAACGTGGTACTAGGCAAGCCAATATTTCAAAATATTTCCAATACTTTTAACAGAAAATGAGTTAAACCAGTTTAAATAATAAAAAGTTCTCATAAACAGGATAGAAACCCAAAACTCAAACAAATCAAACCTAGTTTGAGAGCTCTGGCAATAGGCGAAAAAAGAGACGACTACTGCGCGAGTTTCTTGGATCACTGCCATGGCCACTCCGACCGGTGGTGAGCCACCACCATTGGCTGGGCAGTACTCTCAACCACCCCCTAACCCTACCCAACCAGCCACGACCATTAACAACTCCCCACAACCCATGGATTATGCTAAAGCAGTGAAGCCTATGTCAAACATTGCCATGCAAGATCGTGGTGCGACTGTCGAACCCATATCGTTTAGGCGACCAACTTTTCTTCAAGGACAACCACTGGTGAAGTTTACAGAATCAGAAGTCGAGCGGATGAATGTCATTGAAGGATTGAAGTTTGCTGTAGTTTGTAAATTTGCATATGGATGGCCGGAATTGCAAGATTTACGTAAAATCATCCCTATGCAATGTGGAATTAAGGGTGAATGCAACATTGGTTATCTTAGAGATAGACATGTATTGATACGATTGACATTGTGGCAAGATTATATCGACTTTACGTCGAAAAGTGTTTATTATGTCAAGGAAAAAATTGGCCAAGAATTTCAGTTGAGAACTCTATTGTAAGATGCAAAGTTTAAAGTTGGAGAGGAGAGACCTAAGGTAATGACTTGGATCTCATTCCCTGACTTGTTGCCAACCTTCTTTGTCAAAGAATGTCTCTTTTCACTTGCATCAGCAGTTGGAAAGCCAATTCACCTTGATATGGCAACTGTGAACAAGAAAAGACCTAGTTGTGCGCGTGTGAAAGTGCTTGTAGACTTACTAGCTGATCTTCCTAAGAAAGTAAGAATGAATATTGAGAATGAATTATCTGGAGAGATTAGGACTGAGTGGGTGACTATGAGGTGTGATTATCTTCCTAAGTATTGTAAAGAATGCAAGTTACAAGGCCATGACATGTTGGAATGCTGGAGACTTCACCCAGAACTGATGACTACAAAAGAAGTGGAGGAGCAGGTTTCAAAAGGTACAGAAGAGGCAGGAAAATCAAAAGAAAATGCACCTCTAATGATTTTGTCGAGTGGAAGGGTAGTTGACAATGTTAATCATCAATAGAAAGAGGTGAGAGATAAAAGAACCAAAAGTAAGGAGAAGGTGAATGAAACTGGTGCAAAAATTGGGAAAGAGTTAGTGGCAGTTGATAAGCAAAATGCTATTGTTCCACAACAAGTGCAAACAACTAATAAGTTTGCAATTCTGGAGGTAGATAACAATGAGGCTAATTAAAATAATCAATTGGCATTGGTAGATAATAATACTGAACAATTGGTAAGTCCGAATCCAAAGAAGAATACAACTCTGAATTCTGCAGCCAAAGCTTACAACCCAAAGTCTACTAAGAAGGATCGGGCAAATAATGGTAACAATGTGTATAAGGAGATTTCTGGAAATAATATTAATTCAGTGACTCATACTTCCAGTACTAGCCCAACAGGGATTGGAAATCAAGAGGCAGTTAGGAATAATGGGAATATGGAAGATGATCAACAGAATAAAGAGACTACTGCACAATGGGTTCAGAGGACATTTAATGGAGTTGCAATCAATACTTCATGCCAAGAGGTGACAACTCAAGATGCTAGAATGGAAGAAGAATTGGCAAATAATAAAGACAATGATCAAGTGGAGAATGTAGATTGTGTGCAGTTCAAAAGTAATGAGAAAGTAAATTGGAAAGGAGGTAAATTGTGGGCAGATCAATAGAAGAAGACTCAGAATAAGGGGAGATCCCCGATGAAATGCAAAGTGAAGAAGTAAGTGGAGGAGATGTTGCAGATGAAGAAGATCCAAGTGTAACTGGGACAGCATATGCAAAACAGACCACAGAGGAACAAACTTTAATCCCTACAAAGCTGAATGAAGACAATGTAGACAATATCAATGTTGGTTTAAATAAGACAGAAGCAATAGTGGCTAAAGAAGTAGACAAATATGCAGTGGATCCTGGTGGAACAGGGCAAGAAGGAGTAAGTGTTATTGAACCTAATCTTACTGGAATAGGCAGTGCAACGGGAAAGAAGAAGCAACTGAGAAATCTCCAGATGTTACTATTCCATTGAACACAGTTCAAAAGCTGAGTAATATCAATAGAATGGTGGATACTGCTCAGAAAACCAATGTCATGATAAATGCAGAAGATCCAAAAGAGACTGGGAATATAGGTGATCACACAAATAGAGACATGGATGAGGAATCAACTGCCCAAAACTTTCTGAATATAACTAGGCAAGGGGATCTCTCACCAAGACATATTGAAAGGGTAAAGTCAGCAGTTAAGGGTAGAGAGAAACAACCTAAGGATATAACTACAGCCCCACCTGGTGGAGTGCAAACAAGGAGGACAATATCTAAATCACAGAATCAATAATGGATGCAATTATTTGGAATATTAGGTCAGTGAACACAATTCAAGCTTTTGAAAGACTAATCACAATGCACAGGAAACATCATTTTGAATTTATTGGAATCATGGAACCAAAGCAGCAAGCTAGTAAGATTGAAAAGTATAGAAGAAGGATTGGACTGGCACAGGTAGTTGTTAATGTTTCAAATAAAATTTGGGCTTTTTTTGATGAAGTGTTTGAAGTGACTATATTATACAATATGACTCAACAGTTAACTATGAGACTATTTCATACAGAATCTCACGTTGAGATGGTTCTCACACTCGTTTATGCTAAGTGTAATGCGATTGAAAAAATAGAACTTTGGGATTCATTATATGCAATGGCCACATATATGAATGTTCCATGGCTTGTAGGTGGGGATTTTAATGTCATATGGGACGAGGAAGAGAAGTTTGTGGACTGCCAGTCTCAATAAACGAGGTAGATGACTTTAGGCACTGAATAAACACTTGTAACTTGACAGATCTTGGCTTCAAAGGGAGTATTTTTACTTGGTGGAATGGAAGGTCTGAGGAGGATTGCATCTTTAAAAGGCTGGATAGATATCTGGGTAACATAGAACTACGACAAACTTTCCCTAATTTAGAAATCACTCATCTCTCAAAGATAGGTTCTGATCATAGCCTAATGCTTTTGAAATGGGACAATGAAACAAATCCGATCAAGAAGCCATTTAGATTCTTGAATTTTTGAATAATGCATGAAAGCTTCAAACAAGTTGTGCTAGAAAATTGGAATGCAGACTTTGCTTCCAATCCATTTGTGCTATTCAACTACAAGTTAAAAAAACTGAAATCTGCCCTATCAACCTGGAGCAAGGTAAACTATGGTGATATTTTTCAAAGGACTTCTAGCTTAGAAGAAGTTGTGGTTGTGCATGAAAAGCAGTTTGAAGAAAATCCTACTCAAATGAACAGAGCAAGATTGCAACAAGTCCAAGCAGAAATGATAAAATACCTTGCTCTTGAAGAAGAGTTTTGGAGGCAGAAGGCTGGCATGGCATGGTTCAAGGATGGAGATAGAAATACCAAATTTTCCATGCCCAAGTGAATGGTATAAGGAAGAGATTGAAGATTCAAGGAATTCAAGAGAGAATGGGTAATTGGCTAGAGGAAGATGATCATAGCTGATGAAGCAGTGAATTTATTTAAGGAGCAGTTCACAGATACAGTAGTGCCAACACAATTCGATATTATAGATCATGTTCCATGTTTAATTGATATGGAAAAAAATGAAAAGCTTGCCAGTTTACCTTCAAAAGAAGAGGTGAAGAAGGTTGTATTTGGATTGAATGGTGAGTCTGCAAGGGTCCAGATGGTTTCACAGGAGCTTTCTATCACTCATGCTGGGATATAATAGGAGAGGATATACACAAAATGGTATTGGCATTCATCTGTGGACAACAATTGCCAAAATATGTCACACACACCAATCTGGTGCGTTTGCCAAAAAAGAAGGCGGTAAGTACTTTCTCTGATATGAGGCCTATTAGCCTAAGTAATTTCATTAACAAAATATTCTCGATGGTGATTCATGAAAGGTTGGTGGAACTACTTCCTAATTTGATCTCTGAAGAACAAGCTGGATTTGTGAAAGGGAGGAGTATAATGGAAAATATGCTATTGACACAAGAGATCATCACATATATAAAACTTAGGACAAAGGCTGGTCTTAATGTGGTTATTAATCCAGATATGAAAAAGGCGTATGATAGGTTGTCATGGCTATTCTTGACTAAAATGCTAAGGAAATTAGGATTTTCAGAGATGTTCATAGGGATGATCTTTGACATTGTTAGAAATAACTGGTATTCTGTTTTGATTAATGGACAACCATATGATTTTTTTCAAATCTACGAGAGGTGTTAAACAAGGTGATCCACTCTCTCCTACCTTGTTTATTCTGGATGCAGAAGTTCTTTCAAGAGGCTTAAAGGATTTACATCTAAAACTATACTTTTGTGGCTTTGGATTGCCTAAATGGAGCCCAAAAAATAAACCATCTTGCGTATGCAGATGGTACAATAATTTTTCATCCTCTGATGCAAAATCGTTAAGGTTAATAATGGAGGTACTATATGCATATGAGACTGCTTCTGGTCAGCTTGTTAATAAATCAAATCGGCAGTTTATATGCACCACTTAACTGATGTAGAAGTGATGGAAAAAGTTGAGCATATTACTGGTATTGAAAGGCAGGATTTTCCATTCACATACCTTGGGTGTCCAATTTTTTATGCTCGAAGAAAAATGAATTACTATCAAGGTTTAATTAATAAAGTCCTGGACAGATTACAGAATTGGAAAGACAAGCTTCTTTCGATAGGAGGGAGGGCAGTATTGATTGCTAATTTACTTCAAAGCATGCCAATCCATCTCCCATATGCTGTAAATCCTCCAAAGTATGTAATTAACAAACTACACAAGATCTTTGAAAAATTCTTCTAGAGTAGCTCAGTTGGTGGAAATAGTAGGCATTGGGCATCATGGAACTCTTTGTGTATGCCATATGAGGAAGGGGGGATTGAGTTTCGATCTTTAAACGATGTTTCTAAGGCTTTGTTTTGTAAACTTTGGTGGAATTTTAGAACAAAGCCTAGCCTTTGGAGTTCATTTGTAAGACAAAAATATTGTAAGGAGCTCAATACAGTAATAGTTCCTTGGAAATATGGATCCCATATATGGAGAAAAATGTTGGAATGCAGGGACATTATTGAACATCAAATTATTTTGAAACCAAAAATGGGATCATCTCTGTTTTGGTATGACAACTGGACTGGTCTAGGAGCTTTATATTTCTTAGTACCCCCAAATTTTGGTGTGGATGATTCTGTCGAAAATGTGTTTGAAGTTGTGGAGAATGGTGCGTGGAATGTCAACAGGCTGCATGAGCTTCTGCCAGAAGATTTAGCAGGACACATTGTGGAAAAAATACCACCACCTGTGATTCACAATGCCTTAAATATACCATATTGGATGCTCGAACAAAAGGGATATTTCAGTGTGAAATCTGCCTGGGATTACTTACGCAGAAGGAATGATCCTAGAGTGGCGTATAAAATGATTTGGGTAAAAGGTCTCCCCTTCAAAATTTCATTTTTCATGTGGAATCTATGGAGAGCCAAATTACCTCTAGATGACTATACGAGGAGACTAGGATATTGCATGCCATCAAAATGTTGGTGTTGTGCAGATCCAAAACAAGAGTCTTTGGCTCATGTTTTCTTTACATCGAGAGCTGCCCATACAGTATGGAAATACTTCCTAGGCAGGGAAAGTATTAATTTAGATGGACTGAATCTGCATCAAGCAATAACTAAGTGTTGGTGTACAAAAGTTATGCCCAGAATCAAGCCAGTAATGCAGGCTTTACCCTCGTGCATTGTATGGGAACTTTGGAAAAGGAGAAATAGTTTAAAATATGTGGAGAATATATCAGTGAGTAGGGTGATTTACCAAGTGTCCACAACTCTTCAATCACTTTTTCAAATGAGGAAGCCAGGCCTGAGGATCCTACATAAATGGCATGGTATTCTGCACATGTTAGAAAAATACACACCTAGGCTTGAATATAACAAAGTTCTATGGGAATTGCCTAGTGAAGGCTGGATAAAAATCAATATAGATGGGGCTTCAAGAGGAAATCCAGGGAGAAACTCGATTGGATTTTGTATTAGGGATGAAAATGGTGATCTAATATATGCTGCTGGATGGGAGAAAACAGAAGGATCAAATAATGAAGCTGAAGCAACAACTATGTTGGAGGCTTTGAGGATGTGCATAACACTGAATCATGACAAGATATGGCTGCAAACAGACTCACTACTAATAAAGAACATAGTTGAATAAAACTAGAAGCCACCATGGTGCATTAATGATCATGTATAGGAGATAATTAGACTGATGGAATGGGTTAAAACAAGGTTGACACATATATTCATAGAAGGGAATAAGCTGGAAGATCATTTAGCTAACTATGCTCTGGATGTGGGGGAGATATAATGCTATGACTTTTGGGATCTAGATTCACAAGGGAGGAGGTTAGTAAACAAGGATAAGATGCAATGCCCATGTATAAGAATAAGAGTTGCAAGAAACTAGAGTATAAAGAGAGAGGATTAAAAGTAAAAGAGACTAGAATCAATGCTCACAACAACCATGTTCAAATATGTAGAGAGGAGAACATGGTGATCACAGTTATTACTAACAATTGTTTATGTTTTGTAGGTACATTGGCTGTGCAATTACCCTATGCTTTGGACTGCCAGCTGGTGGTATCAATTCTATGCATTCAGTCCACTGGTAGAACAATGCAAAAAGATAAGTGCACAGTAGGTAGGAGGACCAATCAACATGCAAAAAGCAGGAACTTCATCACAAGCATTTCATACTTCTGCTATAATGAATGTGAAACTGATGATAAATACACAAGTAACAAAGGAAGCGTGTCCAGAAAGTCTACGAGAATTGGATAGGAGAAACTAAATTTCCCAGAATTGTTGAGGGAATTGGGCAGCATGGTTTTTTTGTAGGTGCATATACAATACTATCAACCTATGCTCTAATGAAATCTCAGCTGGCTTATGCTACTGAAATGACATTAGAAATAGGTAATAACATTGTCAACAGGAGAAATAGAAGAATAACAGGAAAAAATAAGACATTGCCCCGAAAGCTTAAGAGAATTGGGTAGCTTTACCTGGTTCAAATAAGAAGCTGGAGAGTATACATCAAGAAAAGAGTAATCTGAGACAATATGAAAGACAAAATCCAAAATGGTATAAAATTGCTGCCCATAAAGTATAAGAGAATTGGGCAGCATAGAAGGGTTGCAGTAGAGGTGAAGAAACATCAAAAGGTTGGAGGGTATACATTGATAAGATATGCAGAGAAACAAGCAAACAATAGAGAAGAGCAACATGGAAATCTAAGTTCAAGATGGAGACAATACAGTCTCACACAAAATATAACACAAAACATTCATGAGATAAATGATCATCATATTCAAGTCCTTATGAAGAAGGATATAATGATCATTTTTTATACTAACATTGTTTCCTTTTTTGCAGGAGACGGTACTGTAACTATGCCTTATCATCTGAGGAACTACCAGTTGGTGGTATTAGCACATGTTGCTCATTCCACTGGTAGGGAACCAGAGATAATCATAAGCATAGTAGCAAGGAAGTGTGGGACGAAACTAAGTGTTATGGTCATATACACCTATAACCTTCCACAAGCTTTGGAGCATAAGATACACACATTGCAGCAACAAGATCAAATTCTAAGTAAGGACTGGTACAAGCATATCATACTCAAATCTAGTTGCACTGCCATTTGGAGTGTGAATCTTTGGGAATAAAGAACGGGAACAATTATATACAGACAAATCATGATCAAACAACAAATGCAAGAGATGACTAACAAGCTTTTGACTAGGCAACTGTGGCAATTTTTATTGAAAGAAGCTGAACGAAACTGGGAGGAGATGTTAATGCGACATGGATATAGGATAAAAAGAGAAGATTTGAATGCATGGACATCAACAAATAATAGCACAAGTATTGGACATTATGAGGGTTCATTGAATAAAAGGGATTGGAGCTACAATCACATTTAGAAGCTGGATCAACAATGGGATATCAAGACAGTACATGCTGTGAGAGAAGGTGCAATTATGAATCGAGGGAGCTGGATAGTATACTGCTGGGCAGACATGGATCACTGGTCATCTACATGTAACACTGGTCTACGTATGAAAATTATGGACGATAAAGAAATATAAACAAGAACAAGAAAGCAAAACAAAAGTGGCTATGAGTGCAAAAGCTGGGCAAGGTTATTGGTGCAAAATCCGGAATTCTCAGCTGGACCTACGTGCTAATATACCTTATGGGCTAGTTACTAATTGTATACACTACATTAGATTGCATGTGCTATCTTGGTTGAATATTATGTTCAACCTTGATATTAGGCTATATGTAATTTGCATAGATTATTTCTGTCATTTTTAGACTTTCATGACAATTTATTCGCTTTTATTTAATAAATAAAAACTAGCCCTAGGCCCTACCTAGTGTATTGCATAAAATAAAAAAAATCCACTCAACACGGTAGTTCCCAAAAATGGGGTGTCACAAAGTACCTGAGCATCTATACATCACAAGTATGGAAATACTGTCTATATAGTATGAAACTAAATACAATAAGCGGAAATATAGGGACAGAGAGACAATGTTTGTGAATGCCGGACAGCTACCTTGGAATCTCCAACGACCGAGTTGCGCAAAAATTATCAACACCCACCGTGTCTAAAAATACCTGGATCTGCACACGAAGTGCAGGGTGTAGCGTGAGTACAACCAACTTAGTAAGTAACAAGACTAAAGAAAGGACTGAAAGTAGTGACGAGCTTCAAATTATAGTTCAATTACAGTAATTTCAACATAGGAAGGTAGGCATGCTTTCAAGTTCGACAATTAAGGCCAAAACAATTAATTCATGTCAAGTTCAAGTGAAACAGAATATAACATCTCTCAGAAATTTCAAGACGGTGATATATGACAATTGAAGTGCAAGCAACAATAATGAAGTCAAATGCATCATCTCAGAGCAATAGTCAATCAACCCTCCTATTCACTCTAACCTCACAATCACTCCAACCTCACAGTCACTCATTCTTCACAGTCACTCATTCCTCTCAGTCGCTCGGCATTCGGCACTTGCACTCAGTAGGTACATGCGCTCACTGAGGGTGTTTACAGACTCTGGAGGGACTGCTTCAGCCCAAGCGCTATAACAAGTCAATTATGGCATAAATCAATGAAACATGCTGTAGCGTGCAACCCGATCCCATAAATATCCTCACAATCAGGCCCTCGGCCTCACTAAGTCATTAACCTCTCCAGTCTATCGGTATCTCAATAATCATAATAATTAGCTCAAACAGAAATGATATAATGTATCAATAAAGAACAAATAAAGACTGAGATATAATATGCAAGAAAAACTGTGATTGAGTACAAAACAACAACTTAGTAGATAATCAACATGTGCTCGACCTCTGTGGGTTCCTACAGTGCCAACACATAGTCTAAACATGATTTCAAACATGATTTGCGGTTCAATTACTATAACACATGAAGATTGTACGGATAACAATAGATTCTTCAACTATACAGTTCCATGGAATTTGAGCAAGTCACAATTCCTACGGTGCACGCCCACAGACCCGTCACCTAGCATGTGCTTCACTTCAAAACCAATCATACAACACATAATACGGGGTTTCATACCCTCAGAACAAAATTTAGAACTGTTACTTACCTCAAACCACGCAAATCTCTACTCCAACACACCCTTGCCTCACGAATCGGCCTTCAAATATCCCGAATCTAGCCACGAACAATACGATACAATAAACACGGTCTAAAGGAAACAATTCCATAAGGAAATACTAAGTTATAAATCAAAAGTCAAAAATCGGCACCCGGTCCCATGTCTTGAAATCCGATAAAAGTCGCAAAACCCGAAAGCTTATTCAACCACGAGTCCAACTGCACCAAATTTACCAAAATCCAACACCAAATCGCCACCCTGATCCCCAAATAAAACTCTCCAAATCCCTAGCCTCAAACTCCCAAATTCCACCTTAAATACACACAAACTAGGTGGGAAATTCTACGGGGAAACAAGATTATTGATTAAAAATGATCACACGAGACATAACTCAAGAAACCCCTAAAAAATCCTCTCAAAAATCTCCAATTACCGAGCTTGAAATGTTCAAATTGAAGAAAAACAAGGAACCCTCGTTTTTAAAACACCGCCTAGGCCTTCTCGCACCTGCGACCACTTGCCCTTTTATGCGGTGTCGCAGAAGCAAACCATCGCCCGCTTCTGTAGTTTCCTCCGCTCCTGCGGCCCATGCTTTCGCTCCTGCAGACTCACTTCCGCGAGCCACAAAGTTTCTTTTGTGGACCCAGTTCCCATCTCCATTTCTGTTTCTGCGCTCTCATTTCCACATATACGGCCACACAGGTGCTGGAATTCTTTCACACATGCGACCACTGCACACTCCCCTCCAAAATTGCACCTGCCCAACACAACCCAGACCTGCGAGCTCCACCTGCGATCAAAGCTCCGCAGGTGCGATTACACCAGTAGACTCCCAGCTTCAGCAATGCGCTAAGTCTAACTTTTGATCCGTTTACCATCCAAAATCGACCCGAGGCTCCCGGGACCTCAACCAAACAAACCAACAAGTCCTAAAACACATTATGAATTAGTCGAGCCTTCAAATCACATCAAACAACGTTAAAAACTCGAATTTCACCACAATTCAAGCCTAATGAAACTAAGGAAATCAGACTTCTACCAACGATGCTGAAACATATAAAATCACGTCCGATTGACCTTAAATTTTGCATGTAAGTCACATATGACGCCACATACCTACTTTAACACCCGAAACTCCGATCCGAGTTCGGTAACCACCAAGTACCTCTCGGTCAAACTTTTAAATTTTCAACTTTCGCTATTTCAAGCCTAACTCAACTACGGACCTCCAAATCACTATTTGGACACGCTTCTAAGTCCATAATCACCCAACGGAGCTAATAGAACCATCAAAACTCCATTCCGAATTCGTTTACAAATAAGTCAACATCTGGTCAACCATTTCAACTTAAGCTTCCAACCTTGATACTAAGTGTCTCAATTCTTCTGAAATCCCTTCGGACCCAAACTGACTACCTCAGAAAGTCATATAACAGCTATAAGACACAAAATGAGTAGTAAATGATGGAACATGGCTACAACACTTAAAACGACTGGCCGGGTCGTTACAGATAATTTATGTTTTTTTTGCTAAACCAGAGAACATTTATAATTGGCACAAAGTTATAAGATAATAGGGTTGAAAGAAAAAAAGAATGGTTGTATATACTAGCTTGTATTTTTTTCCTTTTTTTTTGCGTATAATAGTGTAACGACCTGACCGGTCGTTTTGAGCTCTAGTGCGTCGTTCAGCAGTTTGTGGTCGGAATTGAATTTCGGGAAGTTTAGAGTCAAATTGGAAAGAAAATTCTCATTTCAGAAGCCTTAAGTTGGAGAAAAGATTGGAATTTTGAGTAAACGACCTCAGAATTAGGATTTGAAGGTTCCCGTAGGTTCGTATGATGATTTTGGACTTGGGAGTATGTCCGGATCGGGTTTTGGATAACCCGGGAGTGTTTCATAATATTGTTGAAGTCAGCAATTTTGAAGAAATTTCCTAAATTCGGCTTGAAGCCCATTTCCGTGATATTGATATCCGTTTGGGATTGTGAGCCTAGGAATAGCTTCGTATGGTGATAATGGAGTTGGGAGCGCGATTGGGAGTGAATTCGGATGTCCGTAGATTATTTTGAAGTCATATGGCTAAAGATAGAAATTTAAAGGTTTTTGAGAAATCAGATCGGAAGTGAAAATTTTGATATCAGGGTCGGAATGCGATTTTGGAAGTTTGGAGCAGGTCTGTAATATCGAATATGACTTGTGTGTAAATTTTGAGTTCAATCGGACGTGATTTGATGGTTTTCATCATCGAATGTGGAAGTTTGAAATTTCAAGTTCTTAAAGTTTTAATTTTAGAGCGATTCGTGATTTCAGCGGTTTTTGATGGGATTTGAGGCCTCGAGCAAGTCCGCACTATGTTTTGAAATAGGTTGGTGTAATTGGACGGGGTCCCGGGGGCCTCGGGTGGATTCCGGGTAGTTAACGGATCAAGTTTGGAGTTTGAAGAAGGTTGAGGTTGCTTTCATCTGGTGTGACCGCACCTGCGAGGCTTGGGCCGCAGGTGCGAAAGTTTGCTGGTTTGGTAGGGAGCGCATATGCGATGGAGTTTCCGCACCTGCGAAGCCGCAAATGCGGACAACGAGCGTATGTGCGAAGTCTAGCTTGAGCTGAGGAAAACCGCATGTGCGGAAGTTTGGGCACACCTGCGGAATCGCAGGTGCGAGAGCTGGATCGCAGGTGCGAAAAATGGCCTGGGCAGAATGTCTTAAAATCGAGATTTGTTGGCCATTTCTCCCATTTTCTTTTGGTGTGGGGCGATTTGGAGGGGCTTCAAGAGAGGTTTTTCTTCATGAAATGCTAGGTAAGTAATTCCTTCATGTTTCTAAGTAAAATACAAGTTTATTACATGGAATTATACATGAGAATTCGTAGGAAAATTAGGATTTTTGAAGCAAGACCTAGAAATGTTATTTTGGATTTCTACCACGAATTTGAGCATGGAATTTAGAGTAAATTGTATATTTGAGTTAGTAAGGCTATGAGTAGAATATATCTTCGAGAAATTTCGGATTCCGGGCATGTGGGCCCGAGGGCATTTTTGTCAATTCATTGAGCGGGGTTGGGAAATTATATAATTTGGAATTGTTGCAAATATTAGAGTATATTTTCATTGGTTTGCCGTTATTTGGATAGTTTTGGGGCGTTGTGCGTCCATTGGCGTCGTCGGAAGGGCTTGGAAGCCGGTTATGGAACTTTGAAGCGAGGTAAGTCTCCTTTCTAACCTTGTGAAGGGGAATTGTCCCCTAGGTGAACTAATTAAATATGTGCTACTAACTGCGGGGGCTACGTACGCACGAGGTGAAGGGAGTCCGTGCGTAGCTACTATTATTCCATGTAGGGGTTGTCTATGACCCACTAGCATGCCTTACGTGTTGTACATGTGATCCTTCCAATGATATTAGACCGAAAATTCTTTTGAATTGGTAGTTCATTTCCGAAGAAGGCTAGAGTGCACCTTTCTTAACCAATTAGAAAGAGGATTTACTCCTCCGAGGATACTTGTATTCCTGATAAGGTTATATTATTGAATTTTATTAAACTTGGCAAATAAATTTCGAGAAAGGATTTAAATACTATTTTTGTGTCTTCTAAAAGAGGAATTTGTCATTTACTTGCGTGTTTGTTTTCCCGATGTAATCGGGGTGGACTGTTGATTGTGCATGACTGTGTGACCGCTTCACAATTTACATTCCGCGAGCGGAGTATTATTTCCCCCACTCTCATGGGAGCGGGCCGTACGCCACGGCGGACTAAAAGATGCACTTATGGTTCGGGCCATTCGACCCTCGGCAGTGCATAGAGATGATTATTTTATGGCAAAGATGCACTTATGTTTTGGGCCATTCGACCCTCGGCAGTGCATATATATGATTATTTTATGGTATGCACTTATGGTTCGGGCCATTCGACCCTCGGCAGTACACATACATGATTAATTTTATGGCTTAGGCCAGATGCCCTTATCCCGTATGCGCATGTTTAATTGTTAATGATTTCATGGATTTTTAAGTGATGCGATAGCTGGGGGGAAAATGAAGTGAAAATTGTTTATTTAAGATATTTGGGGAAAAAAAATGGTAATTGTTTAGTTACTTTCAGTATTAATTAAATTACAGTTACCTTTAATGTTTGCTGTTTTATAATCCTCGTATGCCTATTCTTGATATCATATCTTGTTAAATTATTTGGTTGGACCTTAGCAAGTGTCTAATTCGGCCTCTCGTCACTACCTCTCTGAGGTTAGGCGGGAGACTTACTGAGTACACATTATTTTCGTACTCATGCTACACTTGCGGTGCATTTTTATTGCACATGTACTTTCATAGCGACATGGCTGGTTTGGGGACTTAGGCGAGCTGCATCATCTGGAGGCAATCCGCAGCTGACAGAGTCTCCCTCATATTGTATTTATTTCCATTTTAAATTGCTTGTCCAATTTGTATTTCGGACAAGCTTTGTAATATTTTTGAAATACTTAGAATTTGCTCATGTACTTGTTTCACCGGATTCTGGAATGTGTTTGGGATTTAAGTGAATAAATGGAATAGTTTACCTGTCGTATTTGCTTGTAAAATATTTATTTGTTTTTATGACTTGTACGTGAAAGGTAATAATTTTTGAAAAGTGTTAAAACAGGATATTATATCAACTATTTAATGATTGGTTTGCGTGACAGTGGTGTCCGGCGCCATCATGACCTTATGGATTTCGGGTCATGATAACTTGGTATCAGAGCACTAGGTTCCCTTAGGTCTCACGAGTCATGAGCAAGTCTAGTAGAGTCTTGCGGATCGGTACAGAGACATCTGTACTTATCTTCGAGAGGCTACACGGCTGTTAGGAGTACTTCCCTTATTGATTCCTCATCGTGCGATTTGATTCCTTTAAGGCTTATGCCTATGTTTCTTCTTACCTCAATCTTACGCGTCGCGGAGCGCTTGCTATGAATCAGAAATTTAAGGAATTTAAATAGTGCTACGAATATGGTGCGAGATGTTTCCCATGTGTTGTTGGTAGGGGTTTTGTTGTTGCCCTACAGAAAGATATGTAATTTTAGCTCAGTAGTTGTGTTTCTAAGAGCCTGCAAGGCTATGCTCAGGTGGTGATGATGCTTATGATTGGTTATCGCGCGATGTCGATACGATGATAGAATGCTTGCCCATATGTTGGGGGTGTGAATGGCTTGAAGGGAGGTCTTCTCAGAGTGTGACTTCGAGATTTTAGTATTTAGATTCCGGCGGAAGGAAGGCAATTGATCTATAGATGGCCAGGTTTTGGATTGATATAGTAGTAAGACTTGGTGTTTTCAAGTAAGGAGGGATATTCACCTGTGATGTGAAACCGTCGTTACTAATCGAATGGAATGTGCTAAGTCTGTAGGTGCTATGGTTGCTTCGGGTGCATCGGGTCAGAGTGTTGTGAAGTAGTATTGGAGAAGCGGTTGTCGGAGATCGTGGTGCGTGGTGGTTCAGGACTGAATAGTTATTTCTAATGAAAGCAGCTCGAGAAGGATGATCCTCGGAGAGTTTGAAGTCGTGGTGATCTACTGGTGTAAGAGTTGCAGAGAATGATATTGAATTGGAAGGCAATCGACGAAGGAAGACATATGAGAAGTGTCAGGCGGAAGCTAGATTTCTAAAAGGCCAGGCGTAAGGAAAAGAGGTTAGGTAGTGCCTAAAGGAATGAGTTTAATCAAAGTGGGAGAGCGGCAACATAATGGTGAATTAGAGGATATTGTAGCGCATTTAGTATATGTCCATGAGGAGCGGACGAACTGGTAAAGTTAGTAATTTGCATAGGTGGGTTGTCTCCTGTGAGTAGGTTAGTGGTGGTGTGGTTGGCAAGTTCTGTGAGGGATTCTGGTGGCTGTTCGGTAGGAGGCAGAATGTGTGAATGATGCTAGAGAATTTGAGTATTTAGGGAGTGCTGACAAGAGAATTTGGAAGAAGGGTGCGGATTGGTTGAGCAAGATCATGTTAATAGAGGAGAAAGGATCTCAGCAGAGTCTAGAGTGGTGCATGGAGTAGCTCCGGACTAAGTGGGGGAGTCCCATCACCTGAAGTTGGACTGTGGGATTGTGTTCTCATGGGGTTTCAGATTGTCGGCATACTGGAAAGTTAGTACAGCTAAGGAAAAAGAGTAGAATTGTAATTGTGCATGTGATTTGATAAATGTGAGTGAAAGTTGGTCCTATCGGACCAGGGTTAGGCTTTGGAAGATTTAGAATTTTGCTTAATGCATATGCGAGTTGTAAGGGTAGTGACTCAGTCACATACTTCATTGCGAGGATGTTCATGTGCTAGAAGAGCTGTGAGAAAGCACGGGAGAAAATAATATATTATATCNTATCCGCCCTCAAATAGGATATGTCGGGTCTATCCGCCCTCAAATAGGATATATCGGGTCTATCCGCCCTCAAATAGGATATGTCGGGTCTATCCGCCCTCTAACAGGATATATCGGGTTCATTCGCCCACAAATAGGATATATCGGGTCCATCCACCCTCAAATAGGATATATCGGGTTTATCCGTCCTCGAATAGGATATATCGGGTTCATCCGCCCTCGAATGGAACATATCATGGTCGCCCGCTTTCAAATAGGACATAGAGGTTAATCCTTCCTAAAAAAGGACATTAATTTATTTCGAACTAAGTGGTCATAATTGCATAAGCATTGCTGAAACATTTTATCCTTCATAAAAATATTGTCAAAT